>JAVIWB010003986.1:0-52330 GCA_031893035.1 Dermolepida albohirtum | reverse complement strand
ATGAAACACTTATAACAAACAAATATATAATTAATTATGTTTCATATTTGAATGTAATTTAATATATGTAATTGGAAACAGAATTTCGCATGAAACCCTGTTTGAATTGAAAATTAATTTTGAATAACGGAAATGACAACAAAAAAAAACAATGTTGAAGAGGAAATGGAATATTATATTTACATCGATGCTTGTATATAAAATAAATCAAATTTTTCGCGTACGATTTTTAAAGATTCAAAATATACGAAAAAAAACAACTCTTTTTTGATATCCGAAAACTATAGGACAGATATTTTTAAACCAATATTAAAATATCTGTCGGTGTATAAGACTGTACAATATTGTACGTTATAATAGAAATATTTGTAATATTCTTTACGTGTTTATGTTTTTCAACAGTAAAAGGATACCGTCAGCAAAAAAGTATATAGTAGGATTTCGGGTTTATTGAATTATTAACAAAGAAAATCCGAGTGAACAGGGAAATGCGATTTTACTTTTTCTCTATACAAAAAGAACTCATGAATGCAGCTTATTAAAAGTTGAGCTTTACGAGTACGTATTCTTAAAAGTTTTTCTGGTAAAAATTGCATTTAAATTGTACAATTTAAAATCTATTGAACTCGTAATTTAAATTGAATGCCTTTACAAAAATATTATCCAGTATGTATTTTATGTACAATGTATTGGCTTGGCAACTAAGTACTATCGGTTTTTACTGATAGAGAGCGTTGCTTTATTTTTTGTATAACATATGTTAGTGCTGTACTTTACCGTTTGTCGCGTGATACTAGTCACATTGACGTAACTTCAGAAGTAAGTAGTGCGTGATTTTTATTAAAGCTATTAGTTGTGGGTTAATTTTAAATGGAGTGCAGAAACGAACATTTTCGACATATTTTACTATTTTATTTCCGTAAAGGAAAGAAAGCTGCTGCGGCTCACAAAAAGATATGTGAAATTTATGGTGCTAGTTGCTTAACAGAGCGCACGTGTGAGAATTGGTATAAAAAATTCCGTTCTGGAGATTTTTCCCTCAAAGATGAGCAACGTTCTGGTCGGCCTACTGAAGTTGATGATGACCAAACCAAAGTCATAATTGAAGAGGATCGTCATATAACTGTTCGAGAGGTTGCGGAGAGGCTACACGTATCGCACACAACAATTGAAAAACATTTAAAATGTCTTGGGCTAGTTAAGAAGCTTGATATTTGGGTACCTCACGAATTGAAAGAAATTCATTTAACACAAAGAATCAACTTTTGGGATATGCACCTTAGACGAAATGAAACCGATCCTTTCTTAAAAAGAATCATCACTGGTGATGAAAAATGGGTCCTGTACAGTAACATAGTTCGAAAACGATCATGGAGCAAACACGATAAACCAGCTCAAACCACATCGAAAGCTGAATTGCATCCAAAAAAGATCATGCTGTCAGTTTGGTGGGATTACAAAGGTGTTGTGTTTTTTGAGCTGCTTCCAAGGAACCAAACGATCAATTCTGATGTTTACTGTCAACAATTAATAAAACTGAATGAAGCAATCAAAGAAAAACGCCCAGAATTGTCAAATCGGAAAGGTGTAGTTTTCCACCAAGATAATGCAAGGCCTCACACATCTTCGGCAACTCGTGGGAAACTATTGGAGCTTGGTTGGGAAGTGATGCCACATCCCCCATATAGCCCTGATCTAGCACCATCTGATTACCATTTATTTCGAAGTCTGCAGAATTCTTTGAATGGTAAAACTTTCACAAATGACGATGACCTTCACTCGCACCTGGTTCAGTTTTTTGCTGATAAGGACCAGAAATTTTATGAGCGCGGAATCATGCAGCTGAAAGAAAGATGGCAAAAGGTCATTGATCAAAATGGAAAATATATAATTGATTAAAAACTATTCTTTGTTTAAAAAAAAAGTGTTTTATTTTATACTACAAAACCGAAAGTACTTAGTTGCCAACCCAATATTATACACCTATTGTATATTATAATACACGGATTCCATGTTCTCGAATTTATAAAAAAGCGATTTTGCATTTTGATTGGGTCTAAATGACGTAAATTCCACGATATTTGCAACAACTAAATGTAATGTGAGTAATTACATCTTTCTGCTTCGAAAGATTCTCCCATTCAATTCTCATAAAAAAGGCAGAAATGTATTTTGTAACTTGTATAACAATTCTATAATTGTATTTTAGGAATTTAATGATAAAGTCAATATCAAGATATTAAAATCCAGGAGATACAAACGTTAGGCAATTTCGAAGGTATATGGGTGACATATAATTCATACTTACGCGCATACGTTTGATATTTTTGTTAAAAAACAAATAGAAACGTTCCACGACGATATTAAAAAGATATAAAAGTATTAACAAAAAGTGGAAAAGGAATTTTATTAAAAAATTCTCAGACATTTCAAATTAAATTTCGGAAACGCAAATCAAAGGAAACATTTTAAATATTCATATTAATAGGATATTGGTTAACTTAAAAGCATACTAATATTTCATAATTTGCTTTTTTTTACATTAGCAGTTATAATAATAATAATCCATGCCCTTATATCCCCTCGCAGCTTGATACCAATTGCAGGAGGCTTTGGCAGACCACAATTTTATTATTCGTGGTTCATTTTAAAATCTTTGCATGTCAGCTCTTGCTTAACCAGAAAGAGAAGCCACGAAAAAACCCTCCCGAACAGCAGATGATCGGACTCATAAGCCAGTGACCTACCACCGAGCTATCATTCTGCTATTATCAAATATTTATATATCAGCGAATCTTTAAATCACATTTAAGTGAGAGGAAAAGATGTGTATTCTGACGTTTTCCAGCCTGTTTTTACGTACTTCTTAGCGGTTTATTACTTTCTTTTTATTTGAAATAAACTGTTTCTTAGCATCATATCGATTTCATATGATTAATTTAATCTTGTACCGCTCCATTACTTCCAAAGTTTCATTGCCAGAGTTGAGATGTCTTCCCGCAGGCTAAGTTCGTATAGTGTGGTGTAGAATTATAAGTTAGTACTGAGCAGATCTTTATATAAAGCGAACGTAGAATTATTAAGTATGACGGACGTGCGTAAAGGACAAACAAGACCATTGGTTGATACAATGCGAAAGTTGTTTGATGGATTTCCCGATTTATATTATAATGGCACTAAGGTAAAGTAAAGTTTACGATAAATCGTTAATGTGCTGGGACAAAAGCGACTGCAAAAATCATATAAAGAGTGCACAATACTAAAGAAGTGATTTGAGATATCATCTACTCGATAAGCAACCTTTTCATGACTTCTTAAAATACAATCCTAACTAGAAGCTACCATCACGGAGAGCGTTACAAAACCATATATCAACTGTACGTGACGACGGATCAAAAACACATCCTACAGTAAACGCTCACAAATTAGAACTCGCACAAATTCGAATCTTGCGGAAATTAGAACCTGAGATTTTAATGCATTAAAATTAGAACTTTACGCGTGCTTATAGAACATTTCTAAGACTAAAAACTAGGAAAGCAATTATGAAGGTGGTGTTAAAAAAAATTCGACTTTCAATTGACCAACTGTTGATGTTTGTGAGCGATGGTGCTGTGACAATATGTAATATAGGTCGTTCTCTTAGAGACAAGTGTGAGGGACTTTTGCATGTGATGCGCAAACTCCATGCTTTACGCCTTGTAGCACAAAGTATTTGGCAATGTTATCCAGAGGTGAATGCATTAATTTCTAATATTAAAAGAGTGTTTTTGAATTTTCCCAAACGAATTCGAGAATTCTACAGACGGTGACCTGAGCCACCAGAGCCAATTCTCGCACGTTGGGGAACATGGTTGAAAGCGGCTTTCTATATTTGCGAGGATTTTCAACAAATAAAATCTATGGTTCTACGATTCGAACCTAATGAAGCCGCAGCAATTAAGGAAACACAGAAAGGATACGTAAATACTTCCGTTGAAACCGATTTAAAACAAATTTACAACAATTATAAAGATTTATTTGACTCAATAGAAAAATTGAGCTGTCGTTAGTGTCGTTATGTGCTATAAGTGACATAAAGGATATGTGTGTTAGAGTGTTATAAACAAAGATAGTACGTACGTATATAGATCTATTATCTATTTCTAAAGATTATTTTAATTATACATGTATTACATCGAGTGGTCATTTTCTAAATATAAGTACATCTCTTCAGCACGAAGTACGTTGTTCTCTGAGATAAATGTGAAAACCTACGTCATGCTGCGGACATTTTGTTAGTCTTATCCATTTTGCGCTACACAGTTGTGAATAATGCAAGCGCATTATTTATAAAACACAACGTAAGTGATATAAATAACGCATGCATCGCAAGGCCGCTCGTTTGTTCGAACACTCGCCTTGTTACGATCCCAGTCCGCGAGAAAAACATATCAACTCTACTAATGTATCATCAGTACCATCACTTATTTTACGTCCATTCCTTAACGATGATTGTTACTTGCCAGTCCTTGCAAATATTCCGTCCTTTTATTAAATTAAATCTTTATTTGGTTCTTACGTTTGTAACACATTAATCTCTATATATGGAGCGACCTTCGATTTTCTGTTGTCATTTGCGTAATATGTAGATAAAATCTACTTTTTCGTGATATGATCATTGAGATAATTCACAAATACCGCTGAAGGCCTTATTTATAATTTTAGTATTGGAGCATACATTATGTACACAACGTAACACGCCCATTATCTGTGTCATCGTTATCCTATTGAGACACTATCTTTCTTATAAGACAGAAAATTGATTGTACTTATCTGATGTCCAAAATTGAGTTTTATGTCTTCGGTATGCTAAGTGTCACTAGCCAAAATAAATATGTCAATTCAAGAACTGACATAGATACATAATGTAAACATAATTTATAAGGATGTGTTTGTATATATAGTAAATGATTAAATTTATTTACTTTGTTTGCTTTTCCCACTTTTATATATTTCTTAATATATAAAGAGGTATAAGAACAAAGGATGGTAAAGTGGAAATGTTAGAGTCTAGTAAAATATCTCTAGTTACTAATAATTAAAATTCTTTATTCTTTCGCCAATATTTGACAACTTTCGACATGAAATACTGGTGAAAAAATAAATAAATTAGGTAAATAAATAAATAAAGGGTTTTCTAATAGGGACTTGACAACTTTTAATTCAATTTGTGAACGCACCCTTTCACTAATCATCGAACTGTCACTGTCAATTTATTCAGTAAACTTAACATTTTCATCATGGTAAAGTACACGAACGAACAACGTCTGCAAATTATAAAAATTTACTACAGAAATTCGGAGTCGGTGACCGCTGCTTTAAGAGCGCTAACTCCGATTTTCGGTCGCAATTCTCGCCCTAGTAGACAGGCAGTAACAAGTTTAGTGCAAAAATTTGAGTCTACATATTAGTTGTGTGATGTTGCCGTGCCAGTGAGGCAACGGGTTGGTCGAAGTGTCGAAAATATCGCTGCCGTTGAAACGTCCGCAGCAAATGATACAAATCAGTCAATTCCACGGCGTTCTCAAGAGTTGGGCATCGCCCAGACCACTTTATGGCGAATTCTGCGTAAGGATCTTGGTTTACACCCATACAAGATTAAGCTGACTCAACAATTGAAGCCGATGGATCATTTGAAGCGACGCACGTTCTCCGATTGGGCTCTGGAAAAGATGCGCCAAAATGATCAATTTCATCGCAAAATCATTTTCAGTGACGAAGCTCATTTTTGGCTCAATGGGTTCGTCAATAAGCAAAATATGCGTTATTGGTGGGGTGAAAATCCACATGTGCTTCATGAAACACCACTTCATCCACAAAAAATAACTGTTTGGTGAGGTTTGCATGCCGGCGGCGTTATAGGGCCATATTTTTTCGTCGACGATAATGATCGTCACGTTACTGTGAATGGTAATCGTTATCGTGCCATGATTACCGATTATTTTTGGCCCGAATTGGAAGATATGGACTTGGACAACATGTGGTTTCAGCAGGACGGTGCCACAAGTCACACAGCACACGTTATAATCGATTTATTGAAGAGTAAAAGTTTGATGAGCGTGTTATCTCAAGAAATGGACCGATTGGCCGCCTCTAGACTTTTTTCTTTGGGGCTACGTCAAGTCATTGGTCTATGCCAATAAGCCGACAATGTTGGAAGAGCTCAGAGCCAACATTGAATGCGAAATAGCAGCCGTTTCGGCCGAGTCATCGAAAATTGGGTCCAAAGAATCGACCGCTGCAAACGTGCCCGCGGTGGCCATATGATCGAAGTCGAGTTCCATTCATAAATGTTTTGATTGTACTTCAACTCGATAATAAAGCTTTTGAAATATCTCAAATGGTCTGCAATTTATTTTGAAAAAAACTTGTCAAGTCCTTATTGGAAAACCCTTTATACGATAGGGAAAAAAACATTTATGAGATGTAAACTGAAACGACGACCTGTATAGAAATATGAATTAGTTTTTTCGACCATCCAGTTCATTAATTATTCATATGTTCACTGATATATTCCTTTCCTCACGAAAGTTATGTTTATCATTATCCCAAATTCCCAAACCCAATGAGAAATAAATTAATTGCGTGTTTAATCACCGACGGTCGTAAATTCGTAAAATTATGAACGTATTCTGGAAATTAAACTTGCATATATGCACAAGATTTTAAAAATATAATTAGGAGCCACCTCTACATAAAAAAAATGAAAAAGGCACAACATCCATTACTGATGAAATGTAAACATCGAAACCATCCGTGCAAAAGTGTTTATTAAGTCGTCTATTCTCTCATTATTTAATCAATTAAGCCGTGACTCAAGGGTGACTCAAATTCTACTTTATCACTCATTTTGAATTAAACAAACTTCAACGTTACATACAAGTTTGTGCCTGTAAGTACGCCTACATGTGCGCACAATGCTTAGAGAATATGAAAAGTTCGAATGAAAAATTACCAAGGGAAAATAAAAAAAAATTAGATGAGGTGTTCAAATGGAATCATATTTCATACATTTCCATATAAAATACATAAGGGTCTGGGCAGACCACATGAGGTACGAATGTGATGTGATAGATATCCTTGTAATTATCAACTCACATGAGTAGTATCCTCCCAATTTTCAAAGATAATAGTTAATAATATTCTAAGAAAAGTAACGAAATTTCAAGTCTCTAGCTCAACCAGAAGTATATCAGGTTGTTACAAATGTAATGTCCGTTTTTTCCTTCAGTCTAAACTGAATCGCACCTGTGTGAAGACGTGTATGTTTTTGGTGAAAATTATTATTGTATTTGTAGAAAAGGGTATTTATTTTGAAGTGTGTACCTGTTCCATTTCTTGGTTAGATTAATACACCTGTCCTTGTCTCGCCTATGGAAATGCTGTCGGCAAGAGATATTCGGGCAATTTACCTCTTTCAATTTAAAAAGGGATTAAATGCAGCTGCAGCAACGCGAGAAATTAACCAGACTTTCGGTGAAACCACATGTAATGAACGCACATTACGGCGATGGTTTAAAAAATTCAGCGAGGGAAATTTTGATTTGGAAAATGAGCCTCGCGGATATGCGCGTAGCACCGTTAATGACGACGAGCTGCGTGTAGAAGTTGAAAGTAATCCGTCGACAACAGTGCGTAGCCTTGCAGAAACATTTCAAGTGTCCATTGCCACCACTAGTCGTCACCTTTCTTCGATTGGCAAAGTGAAGAAACTCGATCGATGGGTGCCGCACCAATTAATGGAAGCCAATAAGCTCCGTCGATTAGAGGTGGCTACCTCTTTCGCTAATCGACAGAAAGTTGAACCCTTTTCTTCATCGAGTGGTAACGTGTGACGAAAAGTGGATACTTTATGATAATCGGAGACGGTCAGGACAATGGTTAGATCGAGGTGAAGCACCAAGACAGCATGCACGAGCATCACTTGACCCGCGAAAGATTATGGTGACTGTATGGTGGACCAGTAAGGGTATTATTCACTATTCATTTTTGCAACATGGTGAAACCATCACGGCAGCGTCCTATTGTGCCGAACTGGAAACTATGCATGGAAAATTGAGCCGCTTGCAGCCCTCACTAGTCAATAGACATGGACCCATACTTCTTCATGATAATGCAAAACCTCATGTTGCACGACAGACAATCCAAAAACGTTCGGAATTTGGTTACGAAATTCTCCCTCACCCACCTTATTCACCTGACCTTTCGCCAACTGATTTTCATTTTTTCCGAAATTTAGACAATCACTTAAAAAATAGGGACTTCCCTGACCGGGAGTCTGTAATAGCAGTGTTTGAGCAATATGTGAGCCGTCAAAACCTAGATTTCTTTTCGAAAGGAATTTTTCAGCTTCCAGGCCGTTGGCAACAAACTATTGATGTAAATGGAGACTATTTTGCAGAATAAATATTTATATTTTTTTAAATTTGGACTTTTTTTTATTCCTTATAAAATCGGACATTTCATATGTAACAACCTGATATTTAAATTACAATTGAAATCGAAAAAGGTTCAGCTGGACCCATGTGCCAAACGTTGTTTTAAAACAGCCTGTATAAAATGAAAGGAATGTTGGTTTATAAAACATTTCTAGGCCGCGATTCCAAGAGCAAATAAACGGCACTAAATGTCACATAGACGAAGGTTAATTACTGAATTCGATAAATACATTTAAATTTAAATTAATTTATTTTTGTTCTTAATAAATGCACGAATTTATTTTTTTCTAACTCAAAATTTTGTTATAAAAAATATATTTTATTTTCTCTACAAATTTTGAGTATGGTTTGCTTTATTTCTTGTCGTTACATCTCTATTTACCCTTGTGCCTGTATTTTCCCAACTTTCCTATGATCTACTTCAACAACTCTTTTGAACCCGTCTCCAACACATATTTCGGTGGTTCAATATTTATTCATGACATGTACTGCCACCACTCCACTACTACGGGTTCTTTTACAGATTCTATTTTTAAATTATTTTATCAAGCCCTTATTTTTATTTTATCCGATTTTCGTCTCCGTTAAAAATATACACAATTTTTTGTAGTTTTGAATATAATATTAAGTAAAATAATAAATTTACTCCACAAGAAAAAGGATATACAAGATATTGATTTAGAAAGACAAGAATAATTACTAGCGGTCAAGATGATTCATGTATCGCCTGCTAGTACACTGACCTACGCTCTTATTATAGTATAATCAACGCGGTAGCTTGATAAAGTCTAAATTTAAAAGTGCGTAGATATGAAGTAAGTCGATATTATAGACTGACACGTTATAGTGTACATAATTTACAGATACTAGACTTCTTTCTTTAAAAAACGTATTTATTTTCTTTTCGGGAATAGCAAACAAAAAAAAATGTTTTATTATCGAAAATAGTTTTATTTCTTTGAAAATCAATGCACTCTTGCATTCGTTTAACCAATTCCAAAAGCATTGTTGTCACTGTGAAAGTGGTATCTCCAAAATATGAGTTTTGAATGCCTCAACTGTCTCCTCCGGCGTAGAAAACCGTTGACCACGAAGTTTATTCTTCACGTATGGGAACAAAAAGAAATCAGAGGGTACTAGATCAGGGCTGTGTCGCGGATAGCTCATCAATTCAATGTTTTGCCCGGTCAAATATTCAATTGTTTGAATCGACCTGTTAGAGCTCGCATTGTCATGGTGGAGAATGATCTGTCGTTTTCGGTTTGTTTTCCTTATTTCTTCTGTAAGGATTTTCCTTTTTTACCATTACTTTTAGAGATTCTGTTTCTTCTCTAATATCGTTCGATTTTTGCAAATTTTGTCCATAATCTTTTCTATAGCTTTTTGGAATTCATTGATTTTGATTCCGTTCTTTTTATATTTCTTCTTCTATATTTATATGTTGTACACCTAAATTTTGAGGATTTTCAAGGGTTGCCGGATCAGGTCCCATGTCGACTATAATAAAATTTTTTTATCTATATTTTTCCTTGAAACATCATAGATGATTCTTCCAGATCTTAAAGAGTACAAACCCTGAAGGCAATCTGACTTTCCTTTTGGATAATCTTTTTCACCACAAAAGAAGTCAAAGCAGGTGGGTTTATGTGCTAATGTCGAAGCGAAAAAAACAGGAATATTGCCTTTTTTTTCATATCTTTCTTGGTCTTTATCAATACCTTTATCTTTATCTTCTAGCTTTCTTTTCAACATAACTTTGTTTTAATTCTTTTTAGTCGTTGAAGTGTCTGTATTATTTAAAGAATCTTCGATTATTTTATTCAACAATCATTTATTGTTTAAATCTAAAGAATTTGTTCAAATTCATGATCATTATGAGACCCAATTCAGTTTCTAACTTGTTATTATTAGAATATTGTTGTTTTGTAAATAAGATTAAAAAGACAAACCAGTTATTAACCCCTATAGAAGACGCATTAATAAAAGCAGAACGGAAGATACTGGTTATAAAAACAAACAGATGAAAACAATGAGTGGGAGATGTTGAGAGGAATTGAGAAGTTCTAAGATGGAACCGATTACACAGGAACACGAAGTACTCAATAGTTATGAAAAGTATACGACGGGACTTTAACAACACCTTGGAAGGTTTAGATTTCGCTAACGAAGTGGACAAGATAGAGGACAACTAAGGTACCGTCCATTAACAAAAATCCAACTGCTAAAACTAGATGACAAACCAAATTGGCGACAAGTTCATATATTTGGGAGGTGCGATGTTAAAAGAAGATGGTGTTCTTTAAAATGTTAATGTAGAAGTGTCCAGGACCAGAAATGTCTTTATCAAGCTTTACAAAGTACTGCTTCCTTGTACTAAAGCAAAACTGTGTTCAGTACAACCCGTAAGGTAGTGTTTTGGGGCTGTATCTAAACGAAAGCATTTAAAAAATTTGGTGAATTAGAATTTTAAACTGGTAAGAAGAAAACTGAGACGAGTTGGGGACAATTAGGAAAAGCCAGAGATGAAGTCTATAGAAGGGCTTTTAGAATGAAACACGCAAGGAAAAAGAAAAGAAAGTTAGTAGTTTTGACTATATCAAAAGAAAATAATGGTCAACACTATAAACCAGCTGTGGTGGCGTTGCTAAAAATCCCTCCAAATAATGCACCAAGTATAGAGCAGACTTTAACAAGTTTTTTTATTGCTGTACTTCACAAATACAAATAGCGTTTAATTACATATATTTAAAAAGGTCTAAAGGATTTAATTGTGATAAATAATAACTCGAGGCAAAAATTTGGAAACGAATTTTTAACTCTGGACTGTTTTTTATTCCGCAAAGTACGATCCACGCGTTTTTTAATAAAAGGTCGTTCGTAATATGATAATTGCAAACTCTAAGGTTGAAGATTTTAATATATACATATGCATGAATACAGCCATTCATACATATGTATAAAACCGACATATCTTTAATTCATGTGAATGGAAGACCGAAATGACATGAAATAATAGCAGACAATAATATATGCACATATTTATTCTGAATTGAGAATTAGTTAATTCCAAAACATTTCGAACGGATAAATAGTTCCACAAAGGTATACGAGGATAGTTTGACAAGTAGTGAGAATGACACATAGGTGGCGCTCTAATTGGTAAAACAAATACACTGTAATTTAGGTTGGCTATTTATATGTTTACATTCCGATATTTAGATAAATCGGTTGATTAGTTTATTTTTGACAGATGATTGAAAAAGAAGCAAGACGTCGTTTTGTTAAAATGGAAAAAGCAGAGTATCGTGCGGTGATTAAATACTTCGTAATTAAGGGTATGAAAGCTACCGAAATAAAAGATGAGTTACAGGAAACATTAGGTGAATCTGTTCCATCATTCGCCACAATAAGTAGATGGGTAAATGAATGTAAACGTAGTAGAACAAGATGTGTTGATGAAGCGCGCTCTGGAACACCCAAAATCGTGACTTCTAAGGAAATGATTATAAAAATCCATAATATTATTACGCAAGATCGACGACTCAAAGTGAGAGAGATAGCAGACATAGTAAACATTTCTACAGAACGCGTACACCACATTTTAACGAAAGAATTTGACCTTTCCAAGCTTTCGGCAAGATGGGCGCCGCGATTGCTTACGACTGATCAAAAGTTCACTCGTTTGCGCATTTCCAATGAGTGTTCGGACCTTTATAAGCGGAATCCGGTTGATTTTTGTAGGCGATTTGTTACTTGCGATGAAACTTGGATACACTACAGTACACCCGAAATTAAACAACAGCCGAAACAATGGTTAGAACTTGGTTCTGCACCTCCAAAGAAAGCGAAAACCACTTTATCGGCAAACAAGGTGATGGTGTCAATTTTTTGGGATTCAAAGGGCATTTTGCGCATTGATTACCTTCAGAAAGGTGCCACAATAAACGGACAATATTATGCAGAACTTCTACAAATATTAAATCTTGAGATTCGTGCTAAACGGCCAGAAATGGCAAAGGAAAAGATTCTGTTTCACCAAGACAACGCTCCCTCGCATACCAGCACAGTTGCGATGTCCAAAATCCACGAGTTGCATTTCCAATTAGTACCGCATGCGCCTTATTCGCTGGATCTAGCCCCTTCCTACTTCCACCTTTTTCCAAAATTGAAAACGGCACTAGGTGGAAAGAAATTTTCGTGTAACGACGAGCTTATCATCTTCGTAAATGAGTATTTTGCAAGCCTTCCGGAATCGCATTTTAGAGATGGCATAAGGGCATTGGAGCACCGTTGGAATAAATATATTGCTCTTTTAGGAGAACGTATTGAAAAATAAAAATTATTTTGTATTTAAAAAATTCGTTTTTCTCTTCCATTCTCACTACTTGTCAAACTACCCTCGTATTTACGTTTACATTATAAAAAACTAATTATCTGACTTTTCTTGAGAATTGAACTTACGCTCGAATTGCTCCTTATTTATTACCTAATGATATATTAACGGGAAAAGTTAGTTCCCTAATAAAGTTAAATTTATTCAGTCAATCAAGTTAGAAACACCGTGTATTTCGAAATGGGTCAACAATCACTGCGATCAATAATAAGCCAGCCATCGAATTGTACTTATAACACAGTACTCATTGCAATTGAAACAATACACAATAGAATTGAAAGGATTTATATTTCTCAAAGGGAAAGAAAACGAGACTTATTTACCTTTCATCGGATTCCTTTACAATAGTTTATTTGAACGGTGTATAAAAAATTAATGCGTTTCTAAACAAAGCTTGGAATTATATATTTTAATAATCAACAGAATGGCCTTTATTTAGAGGATATGCCTAAAAGAGAAGAAGAGAATGGAGAACTGAACCGAATACAAAATATATTAATTATAATCTGGTTCGTAGACTTCCGCGGTCGTTTCTATACTTTCTTCGCCTTGGCTTCGTTGGAACCGCGTCTTCGTCAATACTGCCACCGACGTTTCGTCATCACTTGTATGGGACATCTTCGGCCGAATCAAATTACCAAAAACGATTTATTAGATAATGGATACGCCATACACTCAGAAAGTTTAACAAGAATATCACTAAACAAGTCTGGGCGTGGAAACTAACATTACAACATGGATTGGAGTAATGTGAAACGTTATGGTATAAGGTTCAGAGATTATCCAGGAACGGAACTGATCTGGAGAGCTTTAATAAACAGAATTTCTGAGAACATAGACACACTGGTGTAGTTATTCTGTCATCAAAGCTTTTGAAAAATCAAGAATTAAAGAAAGAAGAAGAGCTACTATCAATAAGAAGACGAACAAATAAGTTGAAATGGAAAATATTGGGGAACGATAATGTTGAGGAGTAAAAGATCAGATACCTTATGTGTAATACCATAAGGTATGATAATGACAAAAAGCAATATTCTGAAGCACACGCCAGAAAACAATAGTATACATCTTTAAACAAGTTGCCACCATACTGTTATGCGGTTCAGAATTGTGGATAACAATAATTCTGAACCACACCAGAAATTTATAAAAAGAAATACAAACTTTAATAAGAGGCTTCTTGTCAAAACTAACGACCAAAACTTACAAGGGTAAAACGAGCGTCATTGGTACAAATTATAGAAGAAAATCAACTGAGGCGACATGAACGAGAAAAGGAGAAAATCTTCTAGCACGATTTAAATCAATAAATTTGTGGATAAAGAGCGCAAATAATTTAAAAAATTAATTAGTTTTTTGTTCTACAGCCTATTAAAATACTTCTCATCTATCTGTATATATTTTTGAAGCTGTAGCCTTCTCGCTAAAAAGCTATTTTGTATTAATTCTTTCTGAATCAATACGATACTAGATATGTATATAGACGTTGTTATTGTCTGTTTTTATTAAAATATGAAGAAAAAATTGCCTATTACTACTTTATTTTTATGATAAAATATATTACTGTTATATAGGGTGGATCATCTACGGTTTCTTTTCGAACTATGTGCTATTTTAACATTAGGAACACTATCGCGCTCAAAATATTGACAGTGGAACCTTCGCGATATTAAGTGAACACGTTTATGGTTGACCAACGTTTTGAAATACCGACGACTTATTTCCAATGTCAGTGTAGTGTTACAGAAACAGTGCGAATTTTCAACAGAATTTTTGGTCGAAGTAATCCACTAACCGCGGCTGCTGTACCCAACTTTGTAAAGCAATTTTAGTGCGGTTAAAAAAATCGATGTTACACTGGCAACGATTCAGGCGCTCAAACATAGAAATAGGACCTCAAAACTTCGAAAATATACTCCAAAATTAGGTTCAGATGATGCGTTACTGTCAAGTCAGCCAAGGTAGACTTTGAACGAAATTATATTTCGTAACTAATCGACAGGTTTACTCATTTCAATAAAGCATCGAACTTTGAAAAATATTGGACGGTGTAATTTTGTAGCAATTTTAAAAAGAAATCAACCGATTATCCACCCTATACAACCTCTGAAAACGCAGTAGTACATATGAAATTTAAAAGATAGAAGTCAATACATTCTTTTCAGGTACCTTCACCTATTGAAAGAAAGAGAAAGTTAATAATTCTCCTCTCTTACGTTGAGGAGATGAAGTAACGAAATCATGAAACATTTGACACACTCTATTAATATATTAAGAGCTCCTGTTGTTTTGGCGAGTTTCCAAATTAAGATTTGCTTGGATCATATGTATGTACAGTAAGGAGCAAAAGTATTCGTCCACTCGTCTCTCTGGCATTCTGGGTTAATAACTTCATAAATCGTTTGATGCGTGAATTTATTTTGTTGGCACCATTTTTTAACAAAACAAAATTCCATATACAACAAACAATATGAAATAAATAACTGTGAAATAACAATGGAAATTAAATTCATTAAATTTGAGTAAGAATAGATATTCGTCCAGTAGTTGAAATAAGTTAAACCAGGAGAATTATTTGTGACTCTACTATTAATTATTAGTAAATCTACATATGTTTGTCTACAAAATACTTTCGTCGAGAGACATTTTGATTAACCTTCATAAAAGAGAAAATTCGCAACACCATGTTGCTACAATAGTAGATAAATTACGAACAACAGTGCACTATACAATAAAAACAAAACTACTTCTAGTGTCATCGATAAGCCAAAGATACTAACAGATTATGAAGAACGTAAAATTTTACTTGACGTGTAACAAAAATCCATATTTCTGCACGACAATTACAAGAAACTTTCGCCAAAAGTGTTAGTTAGCACTGATACAATAAAGAGCCCGTATGAGGAGTTGTAACAGCAGCAGAAGAAAGTTATGGGTTAGCAAGGAAATCTGGTCAGAAGACGGAAATTTGGCAATGAAGGATTTTGGAGACGAGTCATTTTTACGAACGAATTTACGTCTTTGACACAGCTGGACAACAGTGTGTGTGGAGGAAAAAGGACGAAGAACTTAAAGAAGAAAACACTGTTAGGCGGAGGATCCAATATGGTGTGCGGGTATATATCGGCGGCTGAGGTGGGCAAATACTATACACTTGGTGAGATAATAGATCGACGGGTGTGTCTGAACATTTTCAGTAAACAAGCAAATGCTCGAAATCTTTGAATCGAAGGCTCAGGTCTTTAAGGGAATGGATCATATGTTTTAGAAATACCACCACGAAGCTCCGACATAAACCCCATTGAGTACCTTTGGATAGAAATATATCTATTCTAATATCTTCTATATTGTGTTGGTGATAAGGCTCGAGACTGGGTATAAAATTCTTATTATCCTAACCACCACTAGGAGACCTAGGTGTGATATGAAGAGGTACTTTTACCTGCTTTTCATCACTTTGTGTCTATCGTTGCAAGTATTAAGGGAATATTTTGTAACAGTTCCCGATATTCCTTAAATATGTAATTATTTTACGTTTTATGACGTTCTTATGAATTTAAAAAACTGTTTGCGAATGTTGTGCGTGTAGTGTTAAATTTTGAAAAATAAGAGAACGTATACATTTAAAATGAAAAAAAAATCGCAGTAGAAACTGGAAACTTTCTCGTCGGGAAATAGCAGAGATAATGTGCATCCCGTTACACCATGAACAGGGTAGCGGAATTAATTGAAGGAAACACTCCACGTCAACCTGGCGTACTCATGACAGAGGAATTACAAAAACCACAAAACGGGAAGAACGTCACATTTGCAGAAAAAGAAAATCGTGTTTCACCAAGACTCACACCATGGCGAAAGTCCACGAATTACGGTTTGAACTGCTTAACCATCCGCCTTACTCACCAGATCTAGCACCACGCGACTTCTTTTTGTTCCCTCATCTAAAAATTGCGCTCGGAGGACAGAGATTTTCGTCAAATGAGGAGGCAATCACCTTCGTGAACAATTATTTTGCAGAGAAAAACGCCAAGTACTATTTGGACGGATTAAAGGGATGGAAGCATCACTGAGAGAAGTGTGTAGAATTACAAGAAGACTACATATGTAGAAAAATAAATATAAATTTTAAGGAAAAATCTCTTGTATCTTTGTTAGGTCGGAAATTTTTCAGACCACCCTCGTATATATATATATACAAATTTTTCAGGTTAACAATATGTATTTACACTATATAGGCATGAAGTGTAAATATTATTATTATTAAGTTGTTCTTTTGTTTAATTCATTATAAAAAGTGAAATTTATTGGGTTGGCAACTAAGTACTTTCGGTTTTTACTGATAGAGAGCGTTGCTTTATTTTTTGTATAACGTATGTTAGTGCTGTACTTTACCGTTTGTCGCGTGATACTAGTCACATTGACGTAATTTCAGAAGCATGTAGTGCGTGATTTTTATTAAAGCTATTAGTTGTGGGTTAATTTTAAATGGAGTGCAGAAACGAACATTTTCGACATATTTTACTATTTTATTTCCGTAAAGGAAAGAAAGCTGCTGCGGCTTACAAAAAGATATGTGAAGTTTATGGTGCTAATTGCTTAACAGAGCGCAGAATTGGTATAAAAAATTCCGTTCTGGAGATTTTTCCCTCAAAGATGAGCAACGTTCTGGTCGGCCTATTGAAGTTGATGATGACCAAATCAAAGTCATAATTGAAGAGGATCGTCATATAACTGTTCAAGAGGTTGCGGAGAGGCTACATGTATCGCACACAACAATTGAAAAACATTTAAAATGTCTTGGGCTAGTTAAGAAGCTTGATATTTGGGTACCTCAAGAATCAACTTTTGCGATATGCACCTTAAACGAAATGAAACCGACCCTTTCTTAAAAAGAATCATCACTGGTGATGAAAAATGGGTCCTGTACAGTAACATAGTTCGAAAACGATCATGGAGCAAACATGATAAACCAGCTCAAACCACATCGAAAGCTGAATTGCATCCAAAAAAGATCATGCTGTCAGTTTGGTGGGATTACAAAGGTGTTGTGTTTTTTGAGCTGCTTCCAAGGAACCAAACGATCAATTCTGATGTTTACTGTCAACAATTAATAAAACTGGATGAAGCAATCAAAGAAAAACGGCCAGAATTGTCAAATCGGAAAGGTGTAGTTTTCCACCAAGATAATGCAAGGCCTCACACATCTTTGACAACTCGTGGGAAACTATTGGAGCTTGGCTGAGAAGTGCTGCCACATCCCCCATACGGCCCTGATCTAGCACCATCTGATTACCATTTATTTCGAAGTTTGCAGAATTCTTTGAATGGTAAAACTTTCACAAATGACGATGACCTTCACTCGCACCTGGTTCAGTTTTTTGCTGATAAGGACCAGAAATTTTACGAGCGCGGAATCATGCAGCTGAAAGAAAGATGGCAAAAGGTCATTGAGCAAAATGGAAAATATATAATTGATTAAAAACTATTCTCTTGTTTTCTTTTATACTACAAAACCGAAAGTACTTAGTTGCCAACGAAATATATTCTAGCATACAGAACGCTGTTATTAACTTCCAAATTGACTACTATTTAATCAATTAATATAGCATCTGTAATGGAGTATAATATACACAAAATAAGAGACATATCAAAATTAAAAACATAAATTATATGTGGCCCCGTTTTCTTTTGTTGTTATCAACTCAAAAACGATAAATTTCTCTTCGAGGTATATAACAGTTTTCCCAGATGCTCGTAAATCTGCAATTGTTTTATTTCAAAAGTAATTTTTAGTGCCGTGTTGTTACAAGTATTCAAAAAGTAAAATGAAATAAGACACAGAAAAGTGCCGTTATTTATATTTCGCTTTAGTATATTTATTGACCTAGTTATTTCGGAATGCGCTTTCAATAGCAAAAATAAAAATTAATAAACAATCTCAAAGACATATTTTAACATTCGCTATCGCGTTTACATTTCTGAAAGCTTAGTAACGCTGACTGGTCTGTATTAACACGCAGCGGCACATAACCAGGTTGTTGGAAGTTTTGTAGATCCACTATTTCTAATTTTGTAGTAGTGACGTCACCTTTGTGTATATTATCTAACGCGTATGAATGAACTTCTATCATGGAAGTGTAAGATAACTGTCACGTTGTATTATTATCTTTACAATTACCTTTAAGAATGTGATTTTATTTATTTATTTTGCTTTTTTTTTGCTCCTACAAGTTTAGTGGCTAGTATTAATAGAAAGTTTATGTCGGTCGGCACGAGATTTTGTCAGAAAAATATAAACGAAATTTTGTATTTGAAAAAATATATACAGTCAGTTACTAATAACTATGAAAACTATTATTATTTACATTTGCAAAAGAATTTGCTAAATAGTCTATTATCGAATCGACAATTTTATATTTCTCTATTGTATTTGTGGAAAATAAACATTTGGTGCTTTTACAAAGATGAATTTTAAAGTAAACCACATGTCTAGTAATATGCACGAGACAATATAATATAATAATCAAATTCATTAAACTAACTCGCCAAATTTATCCAAAAAACGTGTCCTTGAATGCCGATTGATTAAAAATTGTTCAAAATATCCTGTTGAAATTGTACCAAGAAATAGGCGTCCAAACATTTTGAACAAGCACAATTAGAGAACTGTTACAAGTCAAATGTGTTAAAATTCATGGATAAGTGCACTTAGGAGAGACCCAAACTTCTGAACCCCGAACAGACGAGACCTAATTCTATCTGTTCGGGGGAGTCAGTCAGTCCATTGTTCAAAATATCCTGAACTGTTGAAATTGTACCAAGAAATAGGCATCCAAACATTTTAAACAAGCGCAATTAGAGAACTGTTACCAGTCCAATGTATTAGAATTCATGGATAAGTGCACTTAGGAGAGACCCAAACTTCTGAACCCCGAACAGACTACACCTAATTCTACCTGTTCGGGGTTTGGAGGTTCAGGGGAGTCAGTCAGTCCATTGTTCAAAATATCCTGAACTGTTGAAATTGTACCAAGAAATAGGCGTCCAAACATTTTCAACAAACGCAATTAGGGAACTATTACCATTCTACCAGTCCAATGTATTAGAATTCATGGATAAGTGCACTTAGGAGAGACCCAAACTTCTAAACCCCGAACAGACTACACCTAATTCTACCTGTTCGGGGTTTGGAGGTTCAGAGGAGTCAGTCAGTCCATTGTTCAAAATATCCTGAACTGTTGAAATTGTACCAAGAAATAGGCATCCAAACATATTAAACAAGCGCAATTAGAGAACTGTTACCAGTCCAATGTATTAGAATTCATGGATAAGTGCACTTAGGAGAGACCCAAACTTCTGAACCCCGAACAGACGAGACCTAATTCTATCTGTTCGGAGTTTGGAGGTTCGGGGGAGTCAGTCAGTCCATTGTTCAAAATATCCTGAACTGTTGAAATTGTACTAAGAAATAGGCGTCCAAACATTTTGAACAAGCGGAATTAGAGAACTGTTACCAGTCCAATGTATTAGAATTCATGGATAAGTGCACTTAGGAGAGACCCAAACTTCTGAACCCCGAACAGACTACACCTAATTCTACCTGTTCGGGGTTTGGAGGTTCAGGGGAGACATTGCCTGTGGAATTCTCAAATGTGTTTAGGTCGTTTGAGGGCTACTGCTTTTCTATACACTAGCAAACCAGAAGAGCATTGATATAAATGCAAAAGAATCGCGGCCTAAGATTTGATCTCCGTGAAACACCTGATGAAGCTATGAAGCAATTAGAGATGAAACCATTGTCAGAAACGCAAAATGTTCTATTGTAAAGTATGATTCCAACAGTTTAACTGTCGAGACTGAAAATCCGAAGAAATTAAATTTAGAAATAAATACATGATGATCATCATCTAATAAACCAAACAGTAGATTACCCAACCTTAGTGTCTAACATAATTTTTTTTGCAATCATATTTCGTCCAGCACGTGAGCAATTTATCACAAACATTTCGGTTTTGCGCCAGCATCAAAGCGTATTGAATTTGTGAATGAATTTATCAGAAATGAGCCGAAATCCTCATTGCGATATATGGAAATGGAATTAAATATTTCCAGAGATTCAATTCATCGCATTTTGACACAGCATTTGGGACTGAGAAAGATTTGTGCAAGGTTTGTACCACACAAGCTAACTGAATTCAACATTGTACAGACTTGATTAAAGACGCAGAAAAGGACGAAAACTTCAGGTATTCTATTGTGACTGGCGACGAGACGTGGTGTTTTCAATATGATCCAGAGACCAAGCGTCAAAGCTCTGAATGGAAACATCCAAGAGAAGAAGGATCGAAAAAAAGTCACTTGGAGAAGTTAGAAGTGAACACAATGTTGATATGTTTTTATGATTCAAAAGGCATAGTGCACAAAGAGTTTGTGCCAACTAGTCAAACAGTCAATGCTGTATATTATCTTGGTGTTGTGAAGCGCCTTTTGGCGCATATTCGTCACGTGCGCCCTAAATATCGCGAAAATGGTCGCTGGCGTTTGTTACATGATAATGCACCATCTCATCGCTCGACGCTTATCATTGATTTTCTAACAACAAATGGAATTTTGACCATCAACCATTTACCGTATTCACCAGATTTAGCCCCCTGTGATTTCTATCTATTCTCCAAAACTACATTTGCCGATGAAAGGACAGCGTTATGGAAACGTCGAAGCCATTAAATAAGCGTCAACAGCGATCTTAAAGGGAATCTCTAAATATGAACTAACTAATTCTGACTAATTCTCAAGAAAAATAAAATTTACATTTGTCTTAAAGGTCAGGGTGACTGGTAAACTCGCAATTTTAAACAAGTCGAATGTTTTCCCGATATTTTTGTGTTTACAGAAGGTAAAAAATCCGTTTTAATTAGATGTTGGTTGATAATATAGAAAAAAAAAAGAGACGAGACAAAACATTTCATGAAATGAAGACAAAACATTCATTCGACATGATAATTGACCGTGCAAAGCGCTGTATTGAAGCCGAAGGCGACTACTTTGAATAAAATGAATTTCACCAGAATACTAAGGTTTTGTTTTTATTTTTAAAAAGTTTTGTGTTCTCTACGACAGGCTGCGTACATCAGAATATTTTTATTTTTATTGTACATTTAAAATTTCACGTCTTCAGTAGCTTATCGAAACTATATCCTTAACTACCCATCTATGTAATTCAAGTGGAGTAATTGACCGAACAACTGATTGTAAATGATAATAAAATGTACCTGAATTACACCCATAAAATTCGGTAATGTAGGTGTTTCTCTGTTAGCACCGTAAGATCTTCTGTATTATATTTGAGATTCGTATTTCTCCAAAGCCGTTAATTAAAAATAAACACGTTAATTGGCGACTATATACCGTTCTCTTGTTCATGCTTGTACATCTTAAAATACCGTTCTCGTGTTTTATTAAATGGAATCTTTTGCGTTTTTGAATTGATTATAATTACTCTTAATACTCGAGAAATCAATGGAAAGTCATTACTGTAACCTCATTCATTACTCTTGTTTACTCCATTTCATTTTATTAAAATTTCAAACATAACACGTTCCCCTTATTAGACCCTCAAGAATAAAAACCGATCTTTTTATATACACTACCGGTCATATTTATTTGCCCACCCTTAGCTTTAGCCAAAATTATTAAACTATCAAATGTGTACTGAAAATTTATTTATTGTACCAATACAATAGTGTAAAATAAACATAAAATAGTTACATTTTTCTTATATAAAAATTTTATCATTAATTATTAATAAATTTTGCTCTCATCAATATGCCCACCTTAATTTTTGATAATTGCGGCATCCTTTCAATTAATTTTTGCAGTGTATCTTCTGTAATTTGTGCCCAGGCTTCTTGAAGTTGTTCCCACAGTACAGTGGTGGATGATAGAGCACGTTCTCGAACCTTCCGGTCCAATTCTTCCCAAAGAAGCTCTATTGGGTTCAGATCAGGACTTTGAACTGGCCATACCATTATAGAGATTTGCCCTCGCTCTTCTAGTTGACTCAAGTAATCGCCACACAATCTAGAAGTGTGTTATGGATCGTTGTGCTGTTGAAATACAAAGCTTTCGCCAAGAATCCTTAGTCCTGAAGGAACAGCGTTATTTTCTAAAATTTCCTTGTAGCCTTCTTTTCTTAGGATTCCCTCAATTTTGACGAGATCGCCTAAAGATCTTCCACCAAAACACCCCCAAATCTTTACTGAACCGCCTCCATGTTTTACGGTAGGCGCAATACATTCTGGCAGTACTCTTTCTCCTGCTGATCTTCTTACGAATATTCGCCTTTTACTACCGAGAAGTTCAAACTTCGATTCGTCTGTCCACAACACATTATTCCACTGATCAATCGTCCAATTCTTATGTTCTTTATCCCAATTTAGTCGTTTTATCTTGTTTTGCTTTCGTAGTAGTGGTTTTCGCAGAGCAATTCTTCCGTATAAACCCGCTTGCCTTTACCTTCACTGTACCGTGGACACACTAATTGGTTTCGCACGCGCTCTATTCATTTCAGCAGCAATTTCTGATGCTGTTTTTCATCTATCGCGTCTACTTATCCGTATTAGATGCCGGTTATCTGCAGATGTCGTCGCTTTGCGTCGTCCAGATCTTCTTTTGTTGGAAAATGTACCACTTTCTTCAAATTTTTTAACGTTATGATCAACGGTTCTGCGATTTAATCGTAATTCTTTTGCAATTTCGCGATTACTTTTACCCATACGATGATAAGCAATTATTATAGCACGCGCTTCAACAGATAATTCTAATATCCTAATATTATAATTAGTTAGTACAATAACACAATATTGGTAATACCTTTCGGAAATGCAGGTAAAATTGTTAATACTGTTGGGATTAGCCTATATAATATTTATGGTATTTTTCCAATTTATGACACCTTTACGATATATCATAAACAATTTAAGATTTTCGTAGAAATTCATATCGAATTACTTCCACTAATAATATTGTTGAATAATTATAATACAGATTTTTCGAAAGATAATCCGTATTTCAGGCAACACATAAAATTGGGGTGGGCAAATAAATATAACCGGTAGTGTATAAGAGAAGATGTAATAAGTGAAACTCCTATGGTACACATTATGTTAGTGTCAATTAAATAATTTAACGTTAATTACTTATATTTAATATTACTTAACAGCGTAGTCATAAAAATATTAATTGTAAATTACATATTTACATAATATGGTACATCAAAGTCTATCTATATAATAGCTTTTATATATCCTAATTTAAACGAAATGATGATATTGAACAGTTAAATTACTAATAAATGTTTAGATCCGTTTCGATGTTAATTTGTTACTTCAGAGTTATTTCAAGTATCATTGAGCGTCTTCCTCTGTATACAAGACCAATATAAATAGGTAGAATTTTCCTGTGAAATTTTCGCTAGTCTTTCATCAGAAATATTTAGTAGGATAATGAAACAATTTTTCTTATACGAGGGTAGCCGTTTATATTTCGGAAACTGGCAACACTGTTAGTGTTGCCTCCGATCTGATGATTGCATCGTGAAGTTTGTCATTTTTGACAATATATTTACCTTGACAGTTTTATTATCCGGTCGCTATTTCTATTGCTGATAGTAACATGAAAATTTTATGTCAGCGAAAAAATGGGATTCACTCGCGAACATTTTAGTGCGATTATTTTTCATAACTTTCGGCGTGGATTATCTTAACAAGAATGCATCGACGAGCTGAATTCTTTGGTGATGAAGCACCATCGAAAACTACAGTACATCGTTGGTATAGTGAATTCAAACTTGAATGGCGTTCTTTGGACGATGAATTTCATGAAGGTCGTCCCACAAATGTTGCTGTGTCGGAAAACGTTAATGCAGTATCTGAATTGATAATGCAAGACCATCATGTGACATACCGTGAGATCGAGGTATCTCTAGGTATTAGTAACACCAGCGTGGATAAGATCCTGCGTGAACATTTAGCCGTTAGGAAGCTACGTTGGGTACCACATAATTTGACAACTGCTCAAAAAAGGACTCGCGTCTATTGGTGCCAAGGAATACACAAAAAATACAATGGCGATGCTTCAAAGAACATTTATAAAGTCGTCACAGGTGATGAATCTTGGATCTATATGTATGAGCCCGATAGTAAACAGCAGTCGATTGTGTTGGTGTTCCAAGATGAGCCAAAACCAACAAAAGTTGTTCGTGCTCGAAGTACATCAAAGCAAATGATCGCCTGTTTTTTTTTTGAAAAACCGGTCACGTTGCAACCGTGCTTTTAGAGAGGTGTAAAGATAAGGAAAACAAACCGAAAACGACAGTTCATTCTCCACCATGACAATGTGAGCTCTCACAAGTCGGTTCAAGCAATTGAATATTTGACCGGGCAAAACATTGAATTAATGAGCCATTCGCCGTACAACCCTGAACTAGGTGAAGAATAAACTTCGTGGTCAACGGTTTTCTACGCCGGAAGAGAGATATTCGAAACTCATATTTTGGAGATACAGCATAATGCTTCCTATCAGATAAAGAAGGAATAAGTGATAGTAATGAAGAAGCAAGCCCGTCTCCAATTTATCGAGAAGTATTCGATGGGGAATACCTTGGCCTTGGTAAAATCGGTATAAATGACTTACGCCTGAACCAATACAATTTCAAATAATGGAGCCGATATTGAAAGCTTTTTAGAATCTGTTTCAAGAACTCAAAGCGACAAACTCTATGCTAAATCAATTTTTATGTATATTTTCTTATTATCTACCATTATTTTGTATATTCTTTTTGTTATTTAAAAAATACAAATGCATTTGGATAGTATATACAAAGATATACATACATATCTGTATATATATATCTTTGCTTATATTTTTTATATATAATACCTCTTTTTTAACGTATTGTTTTTCTTTTGATTTTTTTTATTATCACAACTACTTTACTATACATACATATGTTACACTTGACTTTTAGTGAACGTGCGATGAAGATGTATTTTTTCGGGTTCCAAGCCTCGTGCGAGTTGTGTCCTAAGAAGGACCATCCTCTCAATGTTCCAACGAGGTCTCACTTGTCATCTTGGTGTTCTGTCGTTTACTAGCATCTTCAACATCATTACATAAATTTAATCGTTTGTCATAGATTTTCACTCAACATATATGAGTTTAAGCTCGGACTGTACGCGGTTAATGATGTATTATTATAAATATATACATCATAAAAAATAAATTAACACAAGCAGTGTGGTATTTATATATCTCTATTAGGAAGGATTTTTATTAATATATTTATATTTAAATGCAGATGAAATTAGTTTCTTCTTCATTGTGTATTCATAAATCTTCTGACAATTAAGCAAATGTTCAAAATAATAGATTTTTACATTATAATATATGTATATCTGTATATCTGCATTGAAGTCAAGTTCATTAAGGCTTTAGAGTTGTTTGGGAGTTGCTCCAGAGGTTGTTTTCTGTGTGTTTACTTTTATTTATTTATGTATTTCTTTATATAGATGTATACGTTTGTTTTTATATCCAAGGTTTTACTAATTCCTATACATAAAACTTTCAATAAAAGAAAAAACTCGTGGAAATAACTATAAACATGTCGACATTAATCAATGGAGGGTGTAATTTGCTTTATATCCAGGTATATAGTCTTGTCCTAATTTCCTACCCATCTTGTCCATGTAATGTATTGTTAAATAATTACCTATGGTTCTCACGTTTGCAAAACAAGGTCAAACAACTACCGATTGTTTAGGAAGACCTCAGGATCAATACTTTGGGTCATTATTTTTTTAATAGTTCGTTAATGGCTTACCAAATATATTAGCGACAACGGCAGCAACAGCCATTGTTTAATAGAGATAAAAGCTTTTCCCTGAATTACTGACCTTAATTTGAATGAATAATTTAGGTTTTCTTCATATCAAAATTGAAAAGTATGATCGATTACATAATAAAGTGTATGCAAATAAATTTCTCCTAAATAACATATTTTTTTTCCCTATGTTTGCTATTAATTTATTAACTAATTTGTTTCGATTATGCACTGATGAAAAAGAATTTCTTAATTCAGCAAACTATTCAATGTCACCTTAAAAAATGTCAATGGGAAAGTAACAAATGTTCACCGGACTAAATTATGAGAATTTCAAGAGAAGAAACCAATATTTTTCTTATAACAATGATAAAAAATTCATTTCATATTATTTTCTGGTTGACTTATAGAATTTCGAAAGAAAATAACAACCTGCATATTTGTTTTCACACGTGCATGGTCAAAGAATTGTGTTGTTTATTTACTTAAAATTATTTTTCTTTTTGATTTACGAAATTCAGATACGAAACAAGTACCTACTTATGGTAAATAAGGTTTCCCAATAGGGATGATATGATTTTGAAGTGACATTTCAGCCATTTGTAATATGTCATGATCTGTCATTTGTTTTTCATTGTATTCAGTAGTGTTTACAATTTCATCATGGAGAGATATACGCAAGAACAACGTTTACAAATTATTCAGTTTTATTATCAAAATAATCGTTCTCAAATTGCAACTTTTCGTGCGCTTTTGCCATTTTATGGTCGTAATAATCGTCCAAGTGTGCTCGCTATTCGTCGAATTGTTAAAAATTTTGAAGTTACATTTTCTTTACATAATTTTCAAGTGCCAATAAGACAAAGAACCGCTCGAAGTAATGCAAATATTGCTGCCGTTCAGGCAAGTGTCACTGAAGACCGTAATTTGTCGATTCCAAGACGTTCTCAACAATTGCGACTTTCTCAAACCACAACCTGGCGGATTTTGAGAAAGGATTTGGGTTTGCATCCCTATAAAATTGTTCTCACTCAAGAACTGAAGCCATTGGACCACCGTAAACGTCGTGAATTTGCTGATTTTGCCTTGGAACAACTTGAAAACGATAACGATTTTTTTAAGAAAATCATCTTCTCTGACGAGGCTCACTTTCATCTGGATGGTGTAGTAAATAAACAAAACTGTCGATTCTGATGCGAAGAAAATCCACAAATTATTTATGAAAAACCATTACATTCACCTAAATTGACAGTTTGGTGTGGTTTTTGGTATGGTGGAATCATCGGTCCGTATTTCTTTCAAAATGAAGCTGGTAACACCGTTACTGTCAATGGAGAGCGGTATAGATTGATGATAACCAGTTTTTATGGCCGACATTGGAAGAAGTTGATCTTGACAACATTTGGTTCCAACAAGACGGGGCTACGTGCCACACAGCAAATGCAACAATAGAATTATTACGAGAAAAGTTTGGAGATTCGATTATTTCAAGAAATTGTGATATTGAATGGCCTCTAAGAAGTTATGACTTAACACCATTAGACTATTTCTTGTGGGGTTATTTGAAGTCATTGGTCTATCGAAATAAACCAGGCTCTCTTCAAGCTTTACAAGTCAATATTGAAATTCATGACATACGACTAGATTTACTGGAAAAAGTGCTCGAAAATTGGGCTCATCGAATTCGTTCCTGCAGAAGAAATCGTGGAGGCTATTTGAACGACGTTTTATTTAGAACTTAATTGTATCGATTGTACTTCACATTAAATAAAAACTTTTGAGTTTTCTTAACAGTAAGTGTGTTTTTTTTAAAGAAATCATATCACTCTTATTGGAAAACCTTCTATAAGTGCTTTCACTTATATCTGAGACATGAAGATACAGTTCTCTCTAACTACTTTATATTCTATTCTATATATATATATATATATATATATATATATATATGTATATTCTTATGATAAATTGTAAAGGAAGTTAATTAATTAACTGATATTTCGAATTAACAAAAATATGAAATTATTGTAACTAAGAATAAGTACTCACTTAGTAGAATTAATTGATGAATATGAATTCTTATGCCAATGAAAAATGTATCTGGGCATAGCTTGAGATACAAAATAAAGCTTTCTATCTGCCAACGGGAGTAATTATATAACATTTGTGCATATAATAGGTAATTGCTCATATTTAAATTATTGTTAATTTATTAATGAGCTAGAATAGAGTTTAAAAAACTTAGTATTAAGTTGTTTTGTAACGTGTAAAGGTAAACAATGATAGAAAACTGGACATATGTCATCGGAAAGAGAAGGAATTTTAAAAGAAAGTACGGCTAAATGGAGCTTAATTTTATATGGTGAAAGAAGAACATTAGAATAAAATATTTTCCTAAATTCTCTATTTGCATGCTATGTAGTGTTTGCAGGTCCATGAGCCGCATTTCCCCTTCTACCCTTGCTAATTTTTATTTTATTCAATGCATCCAATCATTTAATAATGCCAAATAGGTTTGCCAAAACTGGAATTATTGATATTATTTAAATTCTCCTCGCAGCTCCTCAGTCTAACTTCGAAAAACTTTTCACTCAACCTATGTATATGGGTCTAAGCTTGGGTAGTACGCAGCTGATAATGCTACTTTTATTTCTTTATTTATCTATTTTGCATTCTCATTAATTATTTTTCCAGAACATTTTTACTTCAAAATCTGTAACTCTTTTATTTTTACTATTATTTTTTTAATACGAACAAAAACCGTTTATAAATATGTAATTCAAAACATCCCGTAACGAAAAACGAAATCCAGTACATTTCAATTCCTAACAGAGCATCATGAATAAAATAGTTTGCCATTCAAGATAACAAGTAATTATAAATTTATCTATAAACTTGTATATATCTGACAAAAACAAATTCTAATACGAAATATATTAATATTATATTAATAACGGTCTTATCAGATACACGGCTTATAGATACTTTGCCCTGCAGTTTATTTAACATTGCTCTTTATTATATTTTATACGTTTTATATAAAGCTAGTACTATTTGTATACCGCGTAATTATCTGATTTTTTTTTGGACAAATTCGAAGATATGTTTATTAATATGTTTATGAAAACGCCCAATATATGTATGCTTGTAGATTTCAATATTAAAAGCTGACTCATTGGTTGAAAAGGACCTTCGAATTCATGTGAACACATGCGTGGAAGAATTGATCACAGGGATTACAAAGTTTTAAAAATAAACAAGTTCAGAATGAACGTGAAAGATTAATTCTTTGATTTTTCACGGTATCGCTATCGAAAGAAGAAAAATACCGCCTGATATTTTTACCATCGGCCATCTCTATTTTATTTATATTTTACAATCAAAATCGTAACAGCGTTTACACCTAATTAACGTAATTTACTTTTATTATTTGGATAGATGCTTCCGAAATTTCAAACAAGAATGTCAGAGGATACGTTATGTATGTACGTGCGCTTAATTAATAGTTGCGGTAGAAACAGGAATAGCAAAGTTGACAGAACTCTTACACGATACACCCGAATATCTCAAAGTTTCTTGTTCAACAAGAACTTCCAAACACTAATACGTCTTTATTTATTATCAGATTTTAATAATTCATGCGTCGGGTACAGAAACACTACAAATACCGCAGGTGGGTGGGTGGGGGACACTCATATCTATTATAACTAGTATCTGAGATTACGGAAATTAATAATAATAATAATAATAGTTTATTTCCAAAAAGAAAAGAAAGAAATATACAAGTTTATCCCTACAGTAAATCAAAATACAATTTCCATAATTTCCCCCCTGGAAATCACAGGGTGCATATCAACTTCAAACAAACTTGTTCTTCCTATACACCCTGAGACTAACAAACAAATTGACAAAAAAAGAAAATGCCTAAAAACTAACTTAACCTAAAATTCTGTAAATAAATACATGAAAAAAGAAAAAACTTTTTTTCAATGATACACAACAAGTTGAATTCAAATAATCAGGTAAGATGAAGAGAAGACAACACACAGCTATCTGGACAACAATTCTTGCTTCAAGAGAAATCTACAACGTGGAAGGGAGAAGTACTAAAATTTACTAGGCACAATATTGTAGATTTTAGCAATCTGGTATGAATACGAGCGCTTATACAATGCCGTTCGATGCACAGGCGGTGTGAGTGTGCTCCTAAATCTCAAATTTAATGTGTGCACATCTGTTCTGAATGTAATTTTATTATATAAGTACGCAGGCCGCCCACACACCACGAAATGAAACAGAGTTCGTTCGTCTGTCTCTCATATTTAACCATCCGGCCACACTCAATTTGTGTGTGATGTGGTCAAATTTCTTTATACCGAATATCAATCTAAGACAAGAATTCTGGACTCTCTGAATACGTGAGACAGAATTAGCACTTAAACATGGACCATACAACTCACAGCCAAATGAAAAATGCGACACCAACGAGTCGCACAGGCTACGCTTGGTGTCAATCGCAAGACAGTGCCTATGGGGGAATATTAACTTTAAATTGACGTAAGCACGTCTAACGCATTGAAGAACATGCGTATCAAATCTCAGTTGAGTGTCCAAAACAAGTTCTAAATTTTTCGACTCAGATTGAACAGGTAGATCTACACCTGCAATATTAAAATTTACATTACTTTGAAGCAGGGAAACACCACTCCTATTTCCGAAAAGGAGAACCACTGTCTTTGAAGGATTCAAGACAAGTGCATGTCGAGATGAAAACTCTGAAATCGAATTCAGGTCACAATTAATATGCTGTACAGCCACCAGATTATCAGCGACAGAAAATGAGTGATAGATCTGAATATTATCAGCATACATATGCATTCTGCAATGCCTCAGACTCGTATGAAAAAAGGCGGTATAAATAGTAAATAGAAGAGGACCCAATACTGAGCCCTGTGGAATGCCACGAGTAATAGACCTGTAACGGAAAGATTTTCCATTCAATGAGACACACTGGACCCTACCACTCAAATAATAAGTAAGCATCTTAACAGCCGATTGCGATAACCCGACATAATTCAAAATGGAGAAGAGAAGCTCATGATCAAGGGTATCAAAGGCTCGACTAAAATCCAATTAATAAGGTAAGAACAGAGAATTTGCCAGCATCAGCAGCAGTGAGCAGATCATCAGAGACCTCAGGCAGAGCAGTTATTATTTACTTACTTAATTACTTAAATGGAAAATGCGTAACGCGTGGAAGACACAAAAGCCTTCTGGAAATTTATAAATAGTCAATGGAAATCTTCGTTGCGTTCGATTTGATGATGTGGCGGTTACTTCGTCTCAGGTCCTCTAATGACTATGCGAGAGCTCCAGTCTCTGCCATTGATAATGGATCTCTAGCTATATCAAAGTTTTAACATTCGATACCCCCCAAGTGCTTCGGAGCAAAAGACAGATTAAGGGAGATATGACGACTGGACATGATGGTCTCTCAAGTTTACGCACCAGTTTTATCCCATTCTCTTCGGTACATTTTCAATTTATCTCTTAAAACGTCTTCCTTCCAAATATGGAAAATCAGCAAAATAACTCCTATTTGTAAGAAAGGAAATTCCTCAAACATTTATAACTATAGACCAATCAGTATCCTCAGTAATTTTGCCAAAATTTTCGAGCAACTCGCATCTTTGTATACTAGCAAATATATGATAATATAAAATGTATATAGGCTACCCGACAATATCGATTGATTGTTGGATCCGTTCCAGTTTGATTATGTGACTATACTTTGAATAACATCACACTGGGCGCGGAGAACGGAAGTAAGGCATTTGGGAGTTTGGTTTGACTCCCGCCTTCGATTCACAAGTCACATTTGTGACGCTGGAAACAAGTCAGTAGGATTTCGAATAAGATCGTGCAAACAATTTGACAACGCTTCTAGCTTCAGAAGACTTCCAAAGAGGAATATAATTATGAGAAGCAATTCAAGCCCTTTGGATTTCTTTAATTTAAAGTAAATCAAAAGATCAACTATAAAATAACACGAATTTTTCATTCTGAATACGAAAATATAGCTAAAAACTGTTACTTATATTCGCACTTACTGAGATGCCATTCAAGTATTTCTTGTAAAATAGGTAAGTAAAAGTGTACAGAAAAAGATCTTTTTCAAGATATGTTCAAACTCAAATTTACAACACCCAAATAAAGAAGAATAAATCATTGCAAAAACCCGGTAAAAACAATTTGAAACAAATCTGCGAAGAATATTATATTATCGTTTGATAGGAAAAATTCAACATATGGTATTGCATTTGGCCCACCTGATATCCGCTTTTTCTCCTAGATGTTCTACCCGAAAGGAAAAAAACATTAAGTTTCCGAGACAATCTTAAACCAATTTAAAAGAGAAAAGAAGGAAGGCCTATTGCTAAACCTCGTTACGATTGGATCGATACCACTACCTTTCAAAGTCAAAATTCTTCGCTAAAAACTTCAAAAATGTTCTTGTTTCGGCGAGAAATTTACACACGATCAATCCCTCCGCATATTTTTCGGTCTCAGATTCTACAATTCGACCGTACAGAGCAATGTCGGACCTCGAGCTTTTACTTTTTGATTCTTTTCTCCGACGGCTCTCGAAATATTTGACATCAAAGTGGACGAAAATGTTCCGATTTGTCGGAAAAAAATGTTACTCCTTTCAACAAGTTTACGCGGCGTTTATTAGATGCGGGCGAACGAAGCTTAGGCATCCGATAACTCCGCACTTTCCGACAACGATCCGAGAAATGTTTCGAAATGGCGAAAATTGCAAGTATTAAAAATGCTGACCGGTAAATTTTTATTGGACGCTGAACTTATTTCCATTTAAAGGTGTTTCAGAGAAGAAAGGACAAGAATTAATGCCATGAACTTAGGAACTTTCCCAAAAATTAAATTTAGAAGTTTGCAAAAGTACCTTAAAAATTTAAAGAAAATTCTGAAGGATACCGGCAGTGTAACAAGTATACACCAAAAAGTCATCATTTTAGGTTCATCAAATATTAACGAAATCTGTGGAAATGTCAGCAAAATTACCGATTATCCACTCTATTCCGAGGATATAAATAGAAAATTTTATAAAGACAATTATTAAACAAAAAAAATTGACTGATTTTTGAAAAGTAATAAAACATTAAAGCCAATGTAATATAGTATTTTGTAGTTTTTGATACGAAATACATTTTTGTACACCTGAGTAGCTAAAGTATATTTATTTGCTTTTCACTGTACACTAATCCCAGATGCTATGGACAATAATTTAAGTTATATTTTTTTTGCTTTTCGTCCATTCTTTAAACAGCACATAAAGACTGAGTTTCATATAAAATATACAATGTGTTCCAAGCTAAACGTTCATTACTAACTTAACCTTACTATTGGAGATATGAAGTTGGTTAAATTGGCAATTTGGTATCCATTTTTGTTTTGATTGGGACGGTGGTATTCACGAAAATCTTTTTTTTTTTCAATTGAACACACCATATGCAAAGGATACTAGAAAATTTTTGCAATATGACGCAACAATGAATCGTAGGAAGCTGCATGTTGAGACATGTTCATACGTGCATTGTAGCCGCCGCGCCATGTCGATGGGCTCAGTTATTCATTAGAAGTGAGAGTTATTAATTAGAAGTGTTTGCGATGGCATCGTGGTCACGAAATGAGATAAGGGCAGCTTTGCGTTATAATTTCGTTCGTGGTTTAAATATAGATCAGTGCTTCGAAGAAATTACTCTTGCACTAGGTGATGTTTGTCCACATCGCACGATATTCAGGTAGTATAGAGAATTTCAAAGGGGAAATGTAACTGTGGAGGATGCTGAGAGGCCGGGAAGGCCACGAACGTCAGTTACGGAGGACAACGTCACTACTGTGAGGAAAATGCTTGGCAGGACAGGCGAGTGACCTACCAGCAGATAGAGGGTACTTCAGGCTTAAATGCATCAGCAATTCGTTCGATTCTACATGATCGTTTGCACGTGAACAAACTTTGTTTTCTCTGGCTGCCGCATCGACTGACTGAATAGCAGATGACACGACGCGTGACTTGGTGCCGGGAGATGCTAAAAAAGTTTAATAAGGGACAATCTCGGTATGTGAACAACATCGTGACAGGTGACGAGACTTGGCTGTACTATTACGATGTGCCTACCAAAGCTCAAAACAAAGTTTGGGTCTAAATATCTAAGTAAAAGAGATATTCAGAAATAGATGTAAAGTAGATTTCGAATTATTTGAAAAAAAAATAAATTTAATCCATATAAGACGTCTGAGAGCAAAACTTGATTAAAATTCATGTCTCAATGTCATGGAAAGGGCACGGCCACCAAATGAATTATTATTTTTGTAATACAAAAACTTCTGGAGTTAATAAATGAAACTAAGATTGCTTTCCGAAAGCAAATATTGGGCGTAAAAATTAATGATCAGAGCTAAAGATACTTCATTCACCTATTTTATATTAAGTTGCTATTACTTGTAACTTGGAGTAGGAAAAACATTTTAAAAACCATCTTTGAAATCGGTAAATATTGCCGGTACACAGAAGATGAAGATGAGCTTCAGGCAATTTACAAAAATCTGTTTATTTTAAGAGAATAAAAAAGATATATTTTCAGTGAAATATAATTTGTAAACAAACATTCAAAATACATAGACTAGTAAGACGTTTTGAAAGTTCCATTAAAAAACCCTCGGGACATCGGCTCACCGTTTTTTCTGGCCGACGTTTTGCTACGACGACTGATCGTCTAACCCTCTATATTACAACTTTTTCGATGTGAGATCTAATTGTATATTTTCCTTCCTGTGTATTAGCTAGGGAAAATCACAAAATAAGAGTACGAAAAATAGGAGCATTTAGTACATGTTATAATAGAACAGATCAAAGACTACAAAATAATTTTAATTTAAAACGAAATGGATGAAAATTTAAGAAGAAAGCTACATCTATACCGCTTCTAAACTATATCAAAATTATAGAGGTATTGTATTAGATATGATTTATAAAATATTCACCAAAGCGCTACAGAACCAATTGAGTAAATCCCTTGAAATTGGATATCAAATGAAGATTCAAGAGAATAAAGTCAGTAACTGTTGCAACTTCTGAAATACCTAATTTTCCATCATTTTGAAAGTGGTTTACTATAACCAATATGAAGAATCTTGAATAGAATCTTAGAAAAGACGAACTATCGAAACAAATACGTCCTAAGGCAACCAAAGTTCTGGACAACCTAGCAAAAGCACAGAAACAAAATATGGGCTGAGAAAAATAGACTACAAAATCAATAAAATTTTCCTCCAAAACCTGTCAGAACGAGAAATAAAAGGAAGTTAATTGAGTTGGATTGGACACGTAAAAAGTATAGAAGAAGAAAAATAACACGCAAGGTATTTAAAAAAAAAACAAGAGAAAAAGTAAAAGGAAGCCGAAAGGAACATGACAATGTGGTGAAGGTAAAAATAGGAAGAGAAATTCAGGATATCCAAGATAGGAAATAATGACGGAAATTTTGAAATAAAAACCCAAGCAAATACGTAACACTACTCGATGTTTTATCTTCTTAAAAAGGGGACTAATTCTAAGCTAAATTAACCAAGCCTCCGTTTATTCTTTCAGTGCTTTTTTTGTTAAAACTTGTAGCGACTTTCCACTGTTAATTTATGCAGAAAATGTATCTGCATCGAACTCGTTAAAAGAGTCGGATTTGCTAGATTCTATATAAAAGACAATTGGGTTGAGTTTAGGCACGTAAAGAGTATGAAAAAGAAAAATAACACGTTAAGTAGTTGAAGCAAAACCAATTAAGAAGAAAACAAAATGACGTCTAGAACGTGAGGACATAAGGAGAGTTGCAAAGATGACGAAGTAAAAATTAGAAACAGTACTTCGAGTTATCCAAGATTTTTGGAGCAGAAATCCAAGTAAATATTTTATTACTTTGCTCGACACTTTACGGCCTTTAAAAGAATAGAGAGTAAGCTCTTCTATATTCTGCTTATAATTTTCCATTGCTGTATAATTTTGGGCTAAATTCGCAAATGCCAATCTACTCTTTCAATGCCTTTTCTGTTAAAACTTGTCACGACTTTCCACAGTTAATTTATGCGAAAGATGTATCAACATTGAACTCGCTAACAAAGCTAACCACCAATATTGATTGCATTCTAAGATTTACTAACTTCTATATAAAGAAACAACTGGATTGAGTTTGGGCACATAAAGGGTACGAAGAAGAAAAATAACACGTAAGGTATTGAAGCATAACCGATGAAGGAGAAAACAAGACGATGCCTAGTGAAACATGACATAAGTACATGAGGAGAGTTGCCAAGAAGAGAGAAAGAAAGAATACATCAGGGTATCCAAGATAAGAAGTAATGGTGAGCATTTTGGAGCAGAGATTCAAATATATAACTTCACCCGATACTTTATAGTCTTAAAAAGATTGGATAGTAAGCTGTTCTAGATTCTGTTTATGGTAATAACAATATTGAGGAATTTAAATTTAAATTTTGGTGGAATATTGCAAACAACTGATAGTTAAACTAGTTAATAACACATGCCAACCATGAAAAAACTTTTTTTATAAATTTGGCTCCCCTTTATGTTTTTTTGACGTACAGAATCCGAAAATGAACTTCGAAATACCACAGGACGTAAAGTTTCCTCGCAGATTTACTTTACGTTATTTATGCATTGTAAGCGTATAATAATACCCTGGTTTCTACACCTAATTAGTGGTAAATGCTCAAAGTGCAATTTTGAGTATCTGCATGACTAATACAAAGAAAATCACGAAGGCATATACTTTCTAATCTGCAGATGCATTTTTTACACTCACATTTAAATGTTTTCCCTGACAATCTTGGAGCTGTAAGTAAGAAACAAGGGGAGCATTTCCACCAAGATATAAAAGCGATGGAGAAACGGTATCAGGGTCGTTGGAATGTCAACATGATGGGAGATTACTGCTGGACCCTACGAGCAACTTCAGAAGCATCATATAAAAGGAAAAGCTACACTCGAACTTTTCCCGTGAAGAGGTTGAGGAAATACAAAACTTTAGATTAATAAGTAAAAAACTATTCGTATTCAGACTTACACTACCATTGTAATAATAAAATGTTAAATTTTTCAATTATACTCTGATAATAAATTACGTACCTTTAAATCTTAACTATATATTTTAATACTATCATACCCAACAAAAGATAAAGATTGCAAAAAATTGGTACGTGGTAGAAAAAAAAGATTGAAAATTTGGATTCAGCACATCAAAATACATAAGAGACAGGTTGAAGTTTTTAAAAAATATTTATTGGTTGACCTGTATAATTATTCAAAATTGAATCAATAATACAAATAATAAATAAGTAAAAATACTACAAATGTACATGCCTGTATATTATACACATATTTAGCGTAGTTAAAGAATCTGTTATATGTTCATACGTATATATCTATAGAACAGACAATAACACTGTTGACGCGTGATATCATGCAATGTACATATATGAAAATATTTGTTTTGTATGCTTATGTTTTGTTGTAAAAAAAATTACATGTAATCTTATAACCTAGTTATTATTGTATTATTGTAAAGAGAATGAATACATCTTCTGTTTGTTCCATTGTAAATATTCTTTTAAAGTACGTTTTAAATTAGCGCTATTTTTTTCCGAACAATATTGAGCAGCTAAGTTATAATATTAGACAAACAAAATAATACATGGATCACATCCTCACGAAATAAGATATATTGACAAACAGGCGACCAACAAATGGGTGAAAATTGGAAATATTTGCGTATAAACTGAAGGTTTCATGATTGCAGTATAAACATGAGAAACAATTGAACATATCACAGACTTGGCACATACAAAATATATAACGTGTGTTGTTGCAGTTGTATGAATTCTTTATAAAACCGTTACTTGTCTTACTATTTCAATTTTATTTATCTCATAAAGCCAACTATGTCTACGACAAAGGTCATAAATCTCAGCTTTTTTACTCAATATCTGGAGTTCCGCAAGAGCCGAACATCGGACCCTTTTTGTTTTATATTTTTATAAACGACGTTGTTGAAGTTATCAACTGTCAGAAACTATTATACGCAAGCAATTTGAAAATATTTCACGCATATCGATGAACGCGCTCACCTTCAAAAACTGCTGGATGCTATCTATTTACTTTAATTCCACTTCGAACAATTTTTATCTTGAAAAATGCCATGTTATTAAGGATTTTTGTGTCACATTTGATTCAAAACTATATTATTGAGCAACCATATGAATAATACATCTAATGCTGTATTAAAAATCAAATCCCTCTCAGCGATTGACAGCATATTACCACACTATTTTTTCTTAATTATGGTGTAGTTACCTCTTTATAAAACATATCTATATATCATACATATTCATGTAAAGACGCTTTTTAAAGTACCTTTTCTTTCGCACATCTGGGACCTATTCTCTGTAATTCATAGTAAACTACCTTTAACATTGAACCATTAGAGGTCCGCAGATACCACAATAACATAAAATTTCTTTATCGTCTTCTTCACATTAGAATTGATGGCACTTGAGATCCTGTCTCAATATACTCTGTTGCTTAATAATTGCTTTAGAAACAACGTTATTTTTCACTAAAATATCATTACTTAGTCATAAAACGTTCGAAAGAATTATGGTGATTGAATCTCACGTTGGGAAAACATGTGATAATATAAAAATAAATTTAGAAATGTGGTAAAAGCAGTATCAGGACAATTCTTGGTAATTCGAAAACATAAAATATTCCAAACAAAAGCAATACCGTTAACAATTTTTTTTATCTTTTAAAAACATACGCCTACAGCTAGATTCATTTTTGATTAGATTTTCCACTGTGAAAATCGTTCTATTACGCCACATTATTAAAACAGAATCAACAATAATTAGCGCTTTTGTTTATTTTGTTTTAATATTAATTAATAATCATGATGGAAATATTATTGACTATCATGTTTTTCGAGAATATAATTTTTTTTCTTCTTTTATGAACAAAAAACGTGTTTGCACAACGAAGTTACACAAGTCTTTCAGTATAGGCAGGCAATCTGATCAGGGAATATACAATAATACCAAATGGAATACAATAGAATAGATCGAAAAAAAATACAAATGTAAATATGCGAGGAGAAATATTGAAATATAAATGGAAAATCTAAACAGCGTGGAAATATAAACAGTTTTAGCGGATTACATCAAAAAAAAAAACAAAATGGAAAATTCTCGAATAACAAAATATTATGTACATATGTGTACGTATATACGTGCATATATTGTACATATGTACATAACAAAAATATAATAAAAAAGTATGACAACTATTACAGAACAAAAAATAAAATCAATGTTACAGAATTACACTACCGGTCATATTTATTTGCCCACCCCAATTTTATGTGTTTCCCGAAATACGGATTATCTTTCGAAAAATCTGTATTATAATTATTCAACAATATTATTAGTGGAAGTAATTCCATATGAATTTCTACGAAAATCTTAAATTGTTTATGATATATCGTAAAGGTGTCATAAATTGGAAAAATACCATAAATATTATATAGGCTAATCCCTACAGTATTAACAGTTTTACCTGCATTTCCGAAAGGTATTACCAATATTGTGTTATTGTACTAACTAATTACAATATTAGGATGTGTTATTCAAAAAGGAAAATAAATTTTATGTCAGTCATCGTTCATCTTTTGTTGCGAAAACGGTGAAATAGAGAGTTATTGTGAATATTTTAATGCAATGCCGAAGACGAAGGAATTGTCTGTTGAAGTGCGTGCTATGATAATTGCTTATCATCCTACGGGTAAAAGTAATCGCGAAATTGCAAAAGAATTACGATTAAATCGCAGAACCGTTGATTATAACGTTAAAAAATTTGAAGAAAGTGGTACATTTTCCAACAAAAGAAGATCTGGACGACGCAAAGCGACGACATTTGCAGATGAACGGCATCTAATACGGATAAGTAGACGCGATAGACGAAAAACAGCACCAGAAATTGCTGCTGAAATGAATAGAGCGCGTGCTAAACCAATTAGTGTGTCCACGGTACAGAGAAGGTTAAGGCAAGCGGGTTTATACGGAAGAATTGCTCTGCGAAAACCACTACTACGAAAGCAAAACAAGATAAAACGACTAAATTGGGCTAAAGAACATATGAATTAGACGATTGATCAGTGGAATAATGTGTTGTGGACAGACGAATCGAAGTTTGAACTTTTCGGTAGTAAAAGGCGAATATTCGTAAGAAGATCCGCAGGAGAAAGAGTACTGCCAGAATGTATTGCGCCTACCGTAAAACATGGAGGAGGTTCAGTAATGATTTGAGGGAATTTTGGTGGAAGATCTGTAGGCGATCTCGTCAAAATTGAGGGAATCCTAAGAAAAGAAGGCTACAAGGAAATTTTAGAAAATAACGCTGTTCCTTCAGGACTAAGTATTCTTACCGAAAACTTTGTATTTCAACAGGACGACGATCCGAAGCACACTTCTAGATTGTGTGGCGATTACTTGCGTCAACTAGAAGAGCAAGGGCAAATCTCTATAATGGTATGGCCAGCTCAAAGTCCTGATCTGAACCCAATAGAGCTTCCTTGGGAAGAATTGGACCGGAAGGTTCGAGAACGTGCTCTATCATCCACCACTGTACTGTGGGAACAACTTCAAGAAGCCTGGGCACAAAATACAGAAGATACACTGCAAAAATTAATTGAAAGGATGCCGCGGTTATGTGCCGCAGTTACCAAAAATAAAGGTGTTCCCATTGATGAGAGCAAAATTTAATAATAATTAATGACAAAGTTTTTATATAAGAAAAATGTAACTATTTTATGTTTATTTTACACTATTGCATTGGTACAATAAATAAATTTTCAGTACACATTTGATAGTTTAATAATTTTGGCTAAAACTAAGGGTGGGCAAATAAATATGACCGGTAGTGTAGTGTACAAAAATCAAAAAAAAAAACGTGTGCTGTACCTAACAATCAAATGAATAAAAGCATACGTATAAGCATAACACAAAAAGATGAATGAATTATATATTTTAGCTAAAATGCAAATTAAAATAAAGTGACAGAAAAATTAAGTAAGCGATATTTAATCAAATCGAAAGACAAAATAATTTTAACAAGACCTTCGTGTTCAAACTCATATCACTGAAGGTTGATATATAACCCCTTGCCACATTAATTTTCGTATTCTGTATACGTATTTCGATAACTAAGTTGTCATCATCAGCAAGTAATTAAACAGTGTCGCACCTGGAAAACTACGGTAAAAATACCCGTACGAAAACAAATTCCGCACGCGAATTTCAACTTTATCTAACACTGTTACCCAACTAAACATCAAAATTGTTTTAATTTATTATTAAGGATGATTTATATTGTGTAGAGTACAAATCAGTTTCTTTATCCTATATCTTTTTGAATCATGATGATAAAAAATACATTGGTCAAACTAAACGGTCAATAGGAACCCGGTATTAAGAACAAACAGTTACGAGAGCATCTTTATTATGAGAAATTAAAACCATGTAGTGGATACCATATTCTGACCGTTATGAGTTCCTGGAAGACGCGATCGTTAAAAAGTCAGTAAGTGATTGTGGGTGCCCAAAGTATGCGCCATGGCGCCCGGGAGCGCCGCAAAAAGTCTCCGGGGGCGCCGCGATAACTTCGCCCCTTCTATTTATTTACGTTTTAGTTCTCCCTATTACAATTACTAAAAAAACAAATTTACTAACTATCCACAAAGTATTTAAACACAATTATAGTCTTATAAAAATCTAGAAGTTAAATTTAGAGATCATAGCATAGATTTTATTTAAATTTAAGAGTTTAGACTTAAAATTATCATGTCTCCAGTTTTGCTTCATATAAAGGGCGCCGCCGGAAATAATTTGAACGTTAAGGGCGCCATGGCTTCAAGTTTGAGAACCTATGGATAAGTGTTGACTTTTAAGACTGAGAAATATCGAACGTCAGTGTGTTTGCTTTATCAACAAGTCCTGAAACCAGTCTGGACTTGTGGTCTTGGTATTCAACTCTGAAGTTGTTCCCACCAAAGCAAATATACAGAGGTTCCAAAATAAAGTACTACGAGGTATTACTAATGCATAGTACATGTGCAAAGTCAAATCTTCAAAAGGATCTGGAGCTGGAAACTGTCGATAACGTCATTAAAAAGTATGCCCGAATACACGAACAGCAGCTCCATTAGCACATCAACAAAGCTCTCCAGCTCCTGGATAATGATGGCTTAGTCATAAAAAGAGTGAAGCCATTTGATGCAGTGAAATTATTAATAAAAAACTTAAGTGCACACTAAAAGCATTGTCGAGAATACCAGAATCAAAGTGATAGGTACTTTGTAGTTTCAAAACCGTAGCAAATTAATTTAAAAACAAATTAATGTTAATTTACTAGGCTGCTATACGGCATACACACATACGATATCCACACAAAGGGGTAGTTTATTTTCAAAAAAAATCTGCGATGTAGCCTTTTTTGTCAATTACCTTTAGCAGCGAATAAGCTTGAAATATTCATATTCTAGGAATTTCTAGCAATTTCAAATTTTAAATTGAATTTGAAAATGCGTTACATTTCCAAGAACTAATATAGAAGCTGTAGGAATTTTCAATGTCAAATACATATCGATTTTTAAATGAAAGTAACATTATTATGAAGTTAGCAAAACATTTTAAAAGGGTATAATAAACAGCTACGCAAACTTTTTCACATAACGATAGGTATTCAATAAATTGAAATCGAAACGTGAACTTTTGAAATTCTAGAACGCAAAAGTTCCTTTTTAAATTCAATTACGTAACTTTCAAAAAGAACTTCAACATAGAAACATGCATTATTAAAGGTACATTATTATGGAAATCATACGTAGGTTGGATCATAAAGTATCTTGAAAAGTTTATTCATACTTTACTCAAGTATGGGTTTCTTTTGTATAGTTTCTCAAAGAACATTGTTGAAGAAATTATTTGTAGATATACTGTTAGGAAAAAATGCTTATTAAATCATTCAAATCAATATATCGGTGTAATATTAGTGCAAATTAAATGTTGGTTAATGCGCAATATTGTACGGTATTTGTGATAAAAAGAAAAAATTTTGGTTACAATTTCGTCGAAATTTATGTGGTATAAATATATAAGTTGTACTTATTCACATATACACTATCGTTCATAAGTATTTGGTCACCCTTGTTTCATTACAGTTTCCATAGAAAAGTTGTAATTCAAAAATTTATTTCTGTAGTAAGAAATAGTTTGATAGTAAACATTAAAATCTATAAAAGCTTATTCAAAAACAATTATGCGATTACCCTATTATTCACTATGAATGATAATACCCTAATAAAACTCCAGGTAGAATAATTGCACTTAAGGGATTAGATCTCTCAATTCTTGGAAATCTTCCATTATTATGACTTTATTTTAAGGTAGGGTGTTATTTTGGCAAAATTGCAGTTTTTGTGAGATGCTAATAATGATAACACCGTGTGTTTCGAAGAAGTTCAATCGGTTAGAAATGCCTAAACTGAAAGAATTGAATGTAGAAACACAATCGTTTATAATCGCATACCACAACTGGCAAAAGCAACTGCGAAATTGACACAAAACTTAAATTAAATCAGTCCACCGTAGGTTATATCATCAAAAAACACCGCAAATGTGGAAGTGTGTTGAGCAGAATTCGAAAAGGGAGACCAAAGGTAATAACCTCAGCAGAAGATCTTGCAATGGTGATAACTAGCAAGAGAAATAGACGAAAAATAGCCCCGGAAATCACAGCAGAAATTAATACTGTTTGTCGAAAACCCATAACTGTTTAAACAGTTAAACGGCGATTAAAAGAAGCCAGTCTTCATGGACGAATTACAATGCGGAAGCCGCTTCTACGCAAGCAAAACAAGCAGAAACGTTTAAAGCGGGCGCGCGATCATCAAAATTGGACCATAGAAGACTGGAATAAAGTATTGTGGACCGATGAATTCTAATTCGAAATTTTCGGTTCACGAAGACGTGTTTTCGTGAGGAGGTCTGTGGGTGAACGTGCCCATGAAGAATGCATAGCCCCTACTGTTAAGCACGGTGGAGGTTCAGTCATGATATGGGGATGCCTTTCTGGATCAAATGTGGGCGATCTCGTAAAAATCTGTATAGTATACTTAAAAAAAGAACAGTATAAGCGCATATTATAGGAAAACGCAGTCGCCTATGGAATTAAAATTTCGTGTCAGAATTTTATCTTCCAACAAGATAATGACCCGAAACACACTTCCAAACTATGCCGGGAATATTTGCAGAAATTAGAGAACAAAGGAACTATAGTAGTTATGGTGTGGCCTCCCCAGAGTTCCGATTTAAATCCCATCGAGTTGCTGTGGGAAGAACTTGACAGAGAGGTGAGAAAATCGGCCTCCACATCTGTAGAAGAACCTGCAAGAAGCATGGGGTAAAATAGAATCTGACACATTACGAAAATTACTCGAAAGAATGCCTCAATTGCGTGCTGCAGTGATTAAAAATAGAGGAGAGCATATAGACAAGTTTAAAATTTAGATAAATATATTATATTATACAAAAATTTATTTTAGATGTAAAAATATATATTTTTCATATATGTAAATAACAAAAAAATATTATTATTTCAATTTTGATTTTTGTTACAATTTACGAGTTAAATGCGAGTGATCAAATACTTATGAGCGATAGTGTATATAAGCAAACAACAATTAAATTTCAAAAACAAGCTCGTCCCCAACAGATTCGCTTCTTTAAGCATCTGGACATCTTCTTAAAGGAAAAAGAACTTAATATTAATTAATAATAATAATAAATCTTTATTTGTCCAACAGAAAACCAATTACAGGACAAAACTAATTTTTAAAAATAGAGCGCAAGAAATGGAAATAAAACGCAAGTAATTACAAAGATACCATATCAAAAAAAAGAAAATTAAATTAAATCTAAATAAAAAAAAAATCAATAAATTACGTATTAAATTTGCAAATGAACTATTTTTTACCACCTATCAATTAAATAGTTTCCCATTACAAAAATCGATCATAATTACCCAATAAATTCGAAAAAAAATAATCGTTACATTAGATTATGTATAAAATTATGACAAAGCTAAAATTTTTTGATTTAATCGGAGTGTAAATTTTTTAATTATCACATCGTCCATGCCTTCATTTTCCCGGCATTCAATTATTAATAAAAAAAAACGGTTTTTGAAAAAATTATTCTCAATTAAACCTTGTTATGAAGATCATTAGGAGCAAATTTAGCAGCAATTTGTTTTGCTTTTTTTTTCTCGTTTTTAATGAGTTCTCTCTTTGGGTAACCATTATAATTTCGCAAAGTAACAATAATATTTGGAGGCTGCGTTTTTATCGAGTTGAGATTGAGCGATTTTACGGTTTGAACTCTGTACTTTACTAACATCACTGAACATACCGTGTTTGTATGTAACGTAGAGAAAGCATTTTTTTTTGTACAATGCTTCCGCAATTTGATTAAATTATCAGAACCTCGATAAACCAATTAAAATTAATTAGGTTTGCACTTTTTTAATTACTAAACGACGACTCTAGAATCGATTAAAAATGTTATAATGTTGAAGGGAATATTTTTTTCATTTAAAGGTATTTTCAGAAAAGCGAATATTCATTATTTACTTATTACTTCCATGGATGTACGAGGGTAGTTTGACAAGTAGTGAGAATGGAAAAGAAAAACGAATTTTTAAATACAAAATAATTTTTATTTTTCGATATATTCTCCTAAAAGAGCAATACATTTTTTACAACGGTGCTCCAATGCTCTTATGCCATCTCTAAAATGCAATTCCGGAAGGGTTGCAAAATACTCATTACGAAGATGATAAGCTCGTCGTTAAACGAAAATTTCTTTCCACCTAGTGCCGTTTTCAATTTTGGAAAAAGGTGGAAGTCGGAAGGGGCTAGATCCGGCGAATAAGGCGCATGCGGTACTAATTGGAAATGCAACTCGTTGATTTTGGACATCGCAACTGTGCTGGTATGCGAGGGAGCGTTGTCTTGGTGAAACAGAATCTTTTTCTTTGCCATTCCTGGCCGTTTAGCACGAATCTCAACATTTAATTTTTGTAGAAGTTCTGCATAATATTGTCCGTTTATTGTGGCACCTTTCTGAAGGTAATCAATGAGCAAAATGCCCTTCGAATCCCAAAAAATTGATGCCATCACCTTGTTTGCCGATAAAGTGGTTTTCGCTTTCTTTGGAGGTGCAGAACCACGTTCTAACCATTGTTTCGACTGTTGTTTAGTTTCGGGTGTACTGTAGTGTATCCAAGTTTCATCGCAAGTAACAAATCGCCTACAAAAATCAACCGGATTCTGCTTATAAAAGTCCAAACACTCATTGGAAATGCGCAAACGAGTGAACTTTTGATCAGTCGTAAGCAATCACGGCACCCATCTTGCCGAAAGCTTGGAAAGGCCCAATTCTTTCGTTAAAATGTGGTGTACGCGTTCTGTTGAAATGTTTACCATGTCTGCTATCTCTCTCACTTTGAGTCGTCGATCTTGAGTAATAATATTATGGATTTTTATAATCATTTCCTTAGAAGTCACAATTTTGGGTGCTCCAGAGCGCGCATCATCAACACAGCTTGTTCTACCACGTTTAAATTCATTTACCCTTCGACTTATTGTGGTGGATGATGGAGCAGATTCACCTAATGTTTCCCGTAACTCATCTTTTATTTCGGTAGCTTTCGTACCCTTAATTACGAAGTATGTAATCACCGTACGATACTCTGCTTTTTCCATTTTAACAAAACGACGTGTTGCTTCGTCTTCAATCAGCTGTCAAAAATAAACTAATCAACCGATTTATCTAAATATCGGAATGTAAACATATAAGTAGGCAACCTAAATTACAGGGCATTTGTTTTACCAATTAGAGCGCCACCTATGTGACTTTCTCACTACTTGTCAAACTATCCTCGTATGTCTATTACGAAAGCCTAATAAGTAAATGCAAATTCGAAGATATTTTCGAAGTATTCGATCCTTTATTAGAGTATATTTTGACAGTGTATTATAAACGTACGTAAATAATTACTTCTATGAAAAACTAGAAACAGTAAGATGAGTTCATTGAGTAGAGAAGTGAAATGATGTCTTGCTTATTGTTCAACAAAACTTTAGTATTATTTAGTATTTAATAAATTCTGAAGAAAGAAAAATTTAATACACTTTAAGACATGATATATCTTAATGGAGACTGATTGAATCAAAAATGGTAAATAAAATCCCTTTCCACTATAATTTTTATGTTCTGAATACGCATTTCGACAACTAAGTTGTCAATATCCGCATATTATTAATCGCAGTGTCGCACCTGGATCTCGTACCGGACATTCACCGTCGAAAGCCAAACACACACATTATTGTGGGGGATTTTATTTACCTTTTTTTGAATAATTTTAAGACATGTTATCGTTTCCTAATAACGAGAAACATTTTGGTTTAAAAAACGTTTAATCTCTTCTTAATAACCAACAACTCATTCTTGTTATTGATACGTTGTTATAAAAAAAATCAATACACATTTCCACCAACCTATTACAGAGGTACCACTACAAAGAATATCAGTTTCTGAAGTAAATCTTTTTCGCCTCATATATCTTCCAATTCTTTAAAGAAATGTTAATCTATTGGAAATAAAATTTCTTCACAGGACTGAAGCCATATTCTTGGTACTTCAGTCTTGTAAGAAATATAAATGAATATTAATACCAATAATTGGCGCCTTCGTATCCCCCAATAGCTTAACACCAATTACAAGAGCCTTTGGCAGATCACGAGTTATCATTACGCCTGCGCTTAAACAGAAAAGGGAAGCTACGAAAGAGCCTCGGATAGCAAGCCATCCAACTTGAATTAGAGACACTCAGCATGATAATCTAGTGACTTACCACTGAGCTATAAGTTGGATTTTGAAGATAAATTTGATCGTCATAAAAGCTTGCAATTTAACCAACTTATCGCTCATTAATATTTTTTTAATTCCCAAATTAAGAACGTGTAAAGGTTGGGGCTTTACGTGGACTGTCCCAATAAAATTCCCTGATTCTAATGATATTTGGAGAATCTTCGTTTTGCAAGAGATATTTGCTTGAGAAAACTTTTAAATTAAATTCAAAATTATTTGGACGAACCCATCGAGTAAAGAAGTAACAATAATTTCTTGTTAATTCTTCAACAAAATTTTAGTATTCCACTGATTACCGATCTCTGCGTATCGTCATAACTGTCATTTTTAATAACTAAAATAAATAAATATTGACGCGACGTTTGAAGATAGTACAACTGACTTCAAGAAGGATTACATATTTCGATTTCAGCTCCGATCTTGGGCCAAAAAACTAGGTTTACAGTTCTGTTTGGATCTTATGTCACTCTGTAACCACAGCTCTAAGTCAACCACTCGAAGTGTTTATTCTATGTTGCATTTAAAGTGTTGCTGTTCTGGTCGAATTTAACAAATATTGATGAAGTTTGGAGGATTAAAAAATGAAACTGCGGACAGCTGAATTTTTTAACAGAATTTTATTCTTGGGCATTGGATATTCAACTGATTTTATTTAGGATATTAAATAAATATTAAAATGTTTACTTCTGTACACATGCAAACATAATTGAGATATATAATAGTGGTTGTAATAATGTAACTCAGCAAATTATTTATTTTCATCCCCATAAATGGATCTTTTGTAAGACGATCTGTGTTATGATTGGGATTTCCCGACAGAGACGTGGGTAAGTTTCCTTCCCAAGTCAATGGAGTGTTAGAGAAATATAGATATTGTGTAGATGTACACTCGACATATTATTTATTGTCACACCCCTAAAAGCGTATTATGTAGGACGGTCTGTACATCTATAGAGTATTTACAAAAATTCCGATAACGCGTTAAAGCGTTCATTGTAGTTAGGTTTATTGTCTACACTTATGTATTAAGTATATTATTATGTTAACCATTTGTCTTTATGTATTTTATTTGAAAGTAAGTTTTTTCCAATGTTCTATTGTCCACATTATCTATTTTTAAATATTTTTTAAAGCTTTTGTAAAGACTTTAGCGATTTATTAGTAATCGTGCAATGGAATTAGATATAATAATAAAACAAGCTTATAGCTATTTACAACTAGTAAGCAAAACTGATTTAATTAAATTTAATTACATTTACAGAATGTTTTGCGATATATTACATAATTTTACAAGTAAAAATAATCACTAAGGTTGATATATAACCCCTTTCCACATTAACTTTTGTAATTCTGTATACGCATTGCGACAACTAAGTTATCATCATCAGCAGATAATTGCAAAGTGTCGCACCTGGTAAACCACGGCGAAAAATACCTGTACGAAAACACATTCCGTACGCGGTACACACCGTTGAGAACCTAAACGTACACTGAAGTGTAAACGTACAGGTATTTTTCGCCGTGGTTTACCAGGTGCGACACTTTGCGGTTATCTGCTGATGATGACAACTTGGTTGTCGAAATGCGTATACAGAATTACAAAAGTTAATGTGGAAAGGGGTTATATATCAACCTTAGTGATTAAGTTAATCAACCACAGGCTCCATCAAATTTAAGTACAAATAATATCAACTCTCAAATTTGTTCGCAGGAGAGATGATTACCTCTTTCCGAAAATCATTCGAGGACAAAAAAAAAAATCTTAAGATAGCCCAACGAATAACCCTGTGAAATGTAATCATTTAAGATTGATATATAACCCTGTACACGTTAATTGTCGTATTCTGTATACGTATTTCGACAATTAAGTTGTCATCATCAGCAGATAAACAAAATTAAATTAATGTAGAAAGGAGTTAAATATCAACCTTAAGTGATTAAGTCAACCATGGGCTTCATCAAAATTACCCTCTGAAATTTATTTACTAAATACCTTGTATACATATTCTTTATTTTAACTAATATAATAATAACTGTGTTGTACTTAACCCCTGTGAGAACTCTTTAAAATAACGATATATATTTAATAAACTAAAGTCGAATACAATATAAAATTTCTTTTTAAATTCCTTTAGATAATGTTTAAGAGATTTAACATGAAACATAGGAAAATATGCTTTATTAGATTTACATTATTTTAGACATCAAATAAACCAGGCTCATTTGTTGAAGCATCAACTATATTGAAAAGTTTTTTCATGCAGACATAATATTAGAAAAATTATTGTAAATATATCACAAAAAAGTATGTATTTATATTGATAGTAGTATATATGTAAACGTATGTATATATTAGGTCGGTACATAGAATATATCTTATATGAAAATAATGCGCAATTTCGTGCAATGTTTGTGGTGAAAAGAATAACGTTTAATGTAATTATTTTTGTAACCATTTTGATTTCACAAAGTCACAATAATATTTGGAATCTGCGTTTTTATTAAGTTAAGATTGAATGATTTTAATGATAAATAATGCGCTAATTCGTGAAATATTTGTGATAAAAAGAATAACGTTGAATGTAATTGTGTTGGAATTATTATGTTTAGGTATCTATTTACTCTATTTTGTGTACAATAAGCATCAAATGAATTTCAAATATTTTTTGGTAATACATATTTTCTTAAAAGTAAAAAAAGATTTGTTTAATATTTCTATAGTTTCATGAAAATTAAAAACTAGCTTCACAATAATCTGGTACGTAGACTTCCGCAGTCGTGGTCTATGCTATCTGCTTCTGGATTTCCGGGCTGAAACCGCGTCACTTGTATATTTGCCGACGTTTCGTACCCATTTGTATGGGACATCTTCAAGGCCGAACTACTGCACTGAAACTCTTTCAGTTTCTCAATTTCAGTGCAGTAGTTCAACCCTGAAGATTTCCCATACAAATAGGTACACGAAACGTCGGCAAATATACAAGTGACGCGGTTCCGGCCCGGAAACCCAGAAGCAGATAGCTTCACAATATTTAGAAAATTAATTTTATTGTAATAAAATCAAATAGAATTAAAAGACTGGTATTCTTTGCCACACACCATAAAAATATCTAAAAATTTAATTCTGCAATGAATTCTCCAACATATTATAATATTTTTATGTACAGTTGGCATATCTAATTATGGTAGTACAGTGATTTCCTGAAAAACAATAGGTGGCGGTTCGAATCTCACTCAATAACAAATATTTAGAGTAAATTTTACGTAGTTAAAATGAGTTAGGTTAATTTCTATTTTATTTTTTAGTCATTTTCCAATTTCTTTCTTAATTTTATTTAAATTTTTGTACTCGAAAAAAATTACTTTTGATGTCTCTATTTTAAAAATTAGTATTCTGACACGTTTCGCAAGAATTTAAAGTGAAATATTTAAAAATTATAAATT
>JAVIWB010003984.1:0-51487 GCA_031893035.1 Dermolepida albohirtum | reverse complement strand
TAGAATGTGAACGATCGCATTGCAAATATACATTATAAGTTTTTTGTTATTAGGTATAAATAACGCTTAACATAACCTAAAAATAAGTTAGTGTATGGTACATTCACAATCAACAATTAATTCACAACGAATAGTTTTATTAGATATTTCGCAAATTTGATCAGCTTTTTTAAACACTAGTAGTAGTTAAGAAGTATGGGATCTTTTCCACCGAGAGGTACAGCGGCCATTTGATTCATGGGTATGACGTGACTTCAGGTACGTTCGACGTCGGCCGAATTGAAACAATCCATGGCGAATCCCTTGTATTTGAACTATTTTATTAAGGGTAAAAATATAATTTTTAATCTTAAATCCTGACATTTTAGAAATTAAGCTCAGTTTATTTATTAAAGGTTATTTACAGTGATGGAGGGGGCTTGGAGGAAGTGGTCGTATCACTTCTAGTAAGCGTGCGCGTTCTGTTACATACATAATGTTGGTATAATTTTCTAATTCATAAAAAAAAACTATTTTTAATAAAAAAATCGTAAACTAAAACTCTTTGTTGTAATCCACCAACGGTTTATGTAAAACAAAAGCTCTCCGCTGTACATAATGATTTCACAGCGGGTTTCTAGTCGGCCCGATGTTGATGACAAGTAAATTTATTATTTAGCGGGCGTGTTATTGCATACAGTCGGGTAACATCGACAATTCGTAATGGTAATGATGGATTTTAATAAAATGCAAGTACGGGGAAAATTAATGGGAGATATATCGCGAAACGAGGTTAACTGTGGTTGTTTACGGACTCGCCGAACGTTTCTAATAATGCCCGAATGTGCTCGCCAAGGCGTTCTATAATATTGCACTGCATAAATTGCATCAGTTCTTGGTGGGGTGCAAACCTGACCCAATAACTTTTTCTTGGACGGAAGACGAAAATTAAATTTTGTATTTTTAGACATACATACATATATACAGGAATTTTCTTCGTATTATTTATACAATTACAGTATACAACAACATTTTTGTACACCTTTAAATAGGGCGTTGCTCTAGGCAGCTGTGGGGCAAAAGTAATGAGTGCTTGTCTTTTTGTTTGTTATTGCTTTTGATGATATATTTTTTGTTAAAAGGAATTCCTATTTTAATTTAATTTTTGTGCAATATTGGTATTATCAGGGGGTACGCATTGGCAAAAGTAGGTGTATATGGTACTTGCAAAAACTGATGTTTTTCAAAAGTTGTGGTAAATTAGTAAATGTTGTTTTGATGTCAAATTTTACTTAGCTCTTTTGGCTTATTTTTGGGAGACTAAAAAATATATAAAATCATGTCAAAATTTGAACTTTTTCTAAAATTTGAATAATTTTTGTAAACTTTGTAAAATTGTATTTTGCTAGTTCAGAGCAACTATTAGGAAGTCCAAATTCAAAACTTTCTATTTTCAAAAAAATCTACATTTTTCCAAAGGCCGATATTTTTCAAAAGTTGTGGCACATGAGTAAATATTATAAAACTGACATTCACAGTCCTAAACGTGATTTTGATGTCAGAATTTATGTAACTTTTTTGGCTTAACCCTGAGAGAATGAAAAGTTTGTAAAAATCATGAATGAGTAAGTATATTTTATGTTAAATCTGAATCATTTTGCATTAAAATGTTGTGAAATTGTATTTTGCTAGCTCAGAACTACTGTTTTATAGCTTACGAAGTCCAAATTTAAAACTTTTTATTTTGAGAAAAATTCAATGTTTCCAAAATAACCAGGGCTGGTCTTCAATACTCTCTCCCTTAAATTTACTTGGCCATTGAACTGTAGATAGCGAAAGTGCAAAATCTTTGCAAAATGGCCAGCACCTGTTCGTGAATGAGTTTTGACTTTCTCCTTGTTTTGTAGGGAATTTAATCAAAGCGCGATGTTTAATTTTCCTCAAGATTGTTGCGTCAGCCATTCTAATCTCCGTTTACTAAGGGTTACAAGCGAACTAATCATTATAACCATACGAAATTTTGCATTTATTCCCTCAATCAATGAATGAATTAGTCGAATTACTAATATCGTCAGTAAATCATCTCGATATCACGCGATAAACACATTGAATACACCTCGTATACGAGTATTGTCTAAGACGCGACAGCTTTTTTTCGTAACCAGTACAGCACGATAAAGGCTGTCTTGCAGAAACTCTCTCGAACACATTTAATCTGACGTATCTTAAAATAGATCGGTCGGGAATAAATAATTCAAGTACGTTCTCCGAGCCCATCAATCACATTCCATTTACATCCACCGGAGAGCGAATAATGCCAACGTCAAAATAAGTTTCCATATTGGAAACGCACAACGAACGCACTGATCACCTGTGGTGACTACTAACCTTGTTACGTGTACGAACATGTTACGTTTGATAACGCGTGATTGTTCCATTAAATGCCTGGGACAAAAGGAACAAAATATAAGTATTTTTAATGCCCTGTTAGGAGTATCAATGTATGTCAAGAAAATATCTACATCTCCATACATATGGTACATGACATCTTGAAATTAGTTTGATGTGTGCATGGCGTCGTGATTTTTAAATTACGAAATGAAATTTTAATAAAACAAACGCTTTCAGGTTTGGTTTTAAGGAGTTTGATACAACCTAAGTTACTTTGGCAAGTATATAGTCAGTCATAAAAGTGTTCGTACACCCCATCAAATGTGGACATCTGATTACGAGGGCCCCAGAAGTACCCGACACAATAAAGAAAACACAAAAATTTCGGAAAGAAATATATTTATTTTTCAACATAATCTCCTTTCAGCTCCATACACTTTTCCCAGCGATGTTGAATAAGTTCGATACCCTTTTTATAATAAGAACTGTTCTGGTCCTCATAAAAGCCATTAACTGTCAACATAACTTCTTCATCGTTGGAAAATCTTAGACCACTGGGCCAGTTTTTCAAGTCTGGGAACAGAAAATAATCCGAGGGAGTAAATCTGGCGAATAGGATGCATGAGATAGCAATTCGAGCTTTAATTCAAAAATTTTGGCTATTGCATTAACGAATTTGTGGGCTGGTGCATTGTCTTGACGAAACAACACTTTTTTCTTAGCCAAATGCGGCCGTTGACAGTTATTCCTTTTTCAAGATAGTCAATGAAAATTATTCCACGCGCATCCCAAAAAACCGATGCCATGACCTTGTCTGCAGATGAAACGGTCTTTGCCTTCTTTGGAGCCGGTCCTCCCTTTTGAATTCAACTGTTATATAGTTTAACTATACAACGGATTGTCGTCCTGCGTAAAAATTGCTATTCGAAAAGGCGTAGTATTCTATTGATGAATATTTGCACGACTTTTAGATAGAGTGCAAGTAATTAATTGTTCATTTTTAAATTTGAATTCCTTGTATTATACATTTATATGTCGTCTGTAAAATTATTGACCAATGCTTAAGAAAATTTTATGTTTTTATCTACTGTTTTTATTTATATGTATTGTAACAGTCAGCAGATGTTATTAGTCTTGCTTTTGACTTTTTTATAATCGTCATTACAAAAATAAATTACTATGATTTTGACTAACCATTTTGAAGTCAAACAAGTTGGTGAGTTAATTTCTGAAACAATTGGTCTCACCTCAAAACAATCGAGACAAGCAATTCATATAATTACCATTTCACTCAATTGCAAAACAGGGTTTTTTTCAGTTACATTCTATTAAATTTCCCTTAAGAAATGTGAAAGACAAAGTCGAGTTAAATAAGAAATCGGGGATTTATGAAATAAAATGCCGAGATTGTAATAAACAATACAAAGGATAAACAAAACACTCAATAGAAACTTGGTATAAAGAACATACATCGCACAAGTTTAATCGGCCTGAGAAATCTAGTTTAGCGAAACACGTGTTAGAAAATAATCAGTGTAATAGCGGATTATCTACGTTTAATCAAAAATATAAATAATTACCGTGAATTTGGGAATTGGGAGAGCATATTTATTGTGAAAAATGAAAACCATGTGTTAAAACGTAGATAAAGGTCCAATAACACATTCTTATTTCTATGAGTTTCTGTAAGATACGACATTTAAAACAGGTCCATAAGTGGAAGCGAGGGTGCACTTTAGCGTTAGTTTTGAGACTACGAAACATATTAAATTGTGTGTAAAACAAATCAGAGTGTATGTTTTGTTGTTGTTGGTAAAAGTTGTGATTATGTATGTCCTATTCTGTAGAATTTTAACCGCAACGCTGTGATTAATAATCTGTTGATAATAACAACTTAGTTGTCGTAATACGTGTACACAATGCTGATGTCGTAATTCAATCGACCACAGTCTCCAGTAAAGTTTAAGATAGTTTCTATATTATTACAAGAGGTTTTTAGAGTTCCCTAACATTGCTAAATGCAAGTAAGTATGCTTTATTATAACTGGATATTCACATTTGATGATATTCAACATTCACAGGGTGTACGAACTCTTTTATGATTGACTGTATACAATATTTTAATATTTTTACTTCGTTAAAATAGGCAAATACCGATATCATAATTACAATCATTTTTCATCCTATAATTCTGATATTCCATGGTAAAATCTTATGGTGGAATTACATTTTATCCATCAAAGCAGCTAATTGCAAAAGCCATCTGCCCATAAGCACAAAAACATACAATTAATTTACTCTTAATTTGCCATAAGTACGTGCAGAAACTACACGGATTACATCAGATTCAGGGAGAGATTTTATCTCCATATTCTTGGTATATCAACTACCGTTTGTCCACATTATACCAATATATACATACATACGCATATATAGGTAGTATGTATTTGTCTATATACAGATGCAAACAGCGCAGCAGGACAGATTAACATAACTGATAAAATTCTCTCGAAACGCGATCTTATCGACTTGCAATTAATTTATTGTGTTTTTTTACTGTTCATCCTCTATCGAAATTGTTGTTTTCGTTGTCGCCCATTTGGAGTCAAGTTATTTACTTCAAATGGACGCCTGTTTTAATTGTGAAATACCTGGAATAATGGGCCGCATTCCTGTTCAAGTATCTGTTCTATTGTTTGTGCAATTGACTACACGAATTTAATTGCATTTAAAACATTTAAAAATAAACTAGAGTGGCCGTCGAGTACTTCCAAATTTTTAATTTTGTTAATGTAGGTGATATGTTGTTAGGTTGTACATAGTTTTCGCATGTTTTACAATACAAAAAGGGATATCCCGAACGCGTGAATATAATGCAATGAAATTTGATGTATAAGTAGTCCTAAACTAGTATAGCTTACGCTCGTTTGGAGAGCGATGCAATGCTGCTATAGAGGGATGTATTAACAGCGAAAAACTCTGCTCGAACTGCGAGTATCGCGACAACACGATGGCGTACGGAGTCGGTGTATGCTGTGCGAAGAAATGACCGAATAAGTCGCCTCAGGTAGTCTCCATAGTTCCGAATATTGCTGAAGTTTTCGACATACGAGGGAGCGTTTTTATATTCGCGGAATGGGGGACAAGGGGTGGAAATAAAAAAACCAAATTATTTTTTTTTTCAATATATTCACCTGCAAGACGGATGCATTTTTCACATCTTTCAATTAATTTATTTATACCCTCATAAAAAAATGATTTCTCTTTATCTGCAAAATACGCCGAAACTGCCTCCTTGACTTCATCATCGGCAGTAAATTTTTTACCCGGCAGCTCTTTTTTCATTTTCGGAAACAGGTAATAATCACTCGGGGCCAGGTCTGGGCTGTAGGGTGGGTGAATCACAATTTCGAAGCCCACCTTATGCAGGGCAGCTAACGCAACGCGGCTCTTGTGGACGGGCGCGTTGTCGTGCAAAAGCAGAACACCTTTTGTCAATTTACCCCGTCTTTTCTCTTCAATGGCTTCTTTTAGTCGCTCTAATATTAGAGCGTAATATTCTCCGGTTATAGAAACACCTTTATCTTTATAACCAATCAACAATATTCCTTCCGAGTCCCAAAATACCGTTGCCATGAGTTTCCCAGCTGATTGTGCTGTGCCCTTTTTATGCCACTGCATGGAGTCTTGTTTGGACTCAGGTTCATAATGATGAACCCAAGTTTCGTCTCCAGTAACAATTCCACTCAATACACCATCCTTGTCTTCATTACAGAGGTCCAAAAATGCACGCGAACACTCTACCCGCTGTTGTTTTTGCGGGGGCGTGAGCATTCTCGGCACCCATCTTGCGCTGACCTTAGACATGCCGAGACGATCGTGTAGGATTTTAAAAATTGTTGTATGGGATACAACCCAACCATTTTTGCGAGTTGTTTCTTCTTTAGTCGAGCATCTTCGAGTACAATTTGTGCAACTTTTCGGATAAGTGCTGGCGTGGTCACCTCAATGCTCCTGCCCGGCCTCGGGTCGTCTTCAAGGGATTCCCTTCCTTGTTTAAATAAACTATGCCACTTGTACACCATGGTTTTTCCTGGACAAGAGTCGCCGTAAACCAATGACATCTCATTCATTATGGTCGCGACTGATTTTCCTTGCCTGGTAAGGAACTTTATAACGGCACGATATTCGATTTTTTCCATATTTCACTTTTCACTCCAGATTATGTTACTTGGTTGACGATAGCTCAAAGACTAACTGTCTAATAACAATGAAACTTCGTATTTATACTAATCATGAGTCGCTGCACAGGCCACGCCCCCAATGCGCCTACTCACCCCTCTACAACCCGCTCATACCGCGAATATAAAAACGCTCCCTCGTATGTATGTCTCAGACATGGTTAGTCGGGTTGAGGCCCGGAGAAATAACTGGACAGAAAAACACTCGGATTTTGTGCTTTTGCATAAATGCCCGAAATACACGAGCCATGTGTGATCGTGCGTTATCGTTGTCGATGTGTCCGCTGTCGAATATAGGCGAGTATTACTTGACGTAGAACTGCGTCAACATAACGGCGGCTTTACATCAAATCATCATAGTATTACTTTAGGCTTTTAAATTAGCAGAACAATGTAATCGTAGGCTTTTTTGTGATAATGATTGTGTAATATTTTAGAAATAATGGAAGCATTTGATACACTTACCACCTGAGTCTTGGCAGTGAAAATTTGGATCGAGGCCTTTGCTACACATTTTCGTTATTTTTTCAACTTGTCCGTTGGTGACGTAATCCAAGAATCGCCTCAAATTTGCCCTGGTGTGCAGACTTTTCAGTTGTTTTTCATCGAGGCTTAACATCTTATATACTCGTCGTTTGTACTTCAACTGAAACAAAAAGATGTCTTAAGCTATAAATACACACACACACACACACACATGTATATATCTAAAGGAAGGTTTAACGACCGTACTAATGATAATAAACAAGGAACTAGTAGGTAATTCGATCTGTGAACTGAAAGACTTGATATTTTTTTGCACCTATTCGCACCTATTGAATAGGTGTCAAGGTTAGATGAGACAACATATAATGTTCTTCGATCGTGATGGTATATGTTGTGTATTGTTATGTCTAGTTAGTGTGCGGCTTTGATAATTTTCTTGGTTCTCCTCAAGAAGCCACCAAGCAGTGGCGAAATATAAGAGTCAATAAAGAAAAAAATATCAAGTCTTTCGGTTCACAGACCGGGCGTGTCAATTACTTACTTCTGCAATTATGTTCAGCGTTTATTTTATATATATATACGAAAATAAATTCCTAGTTTGAAAGGGCTCTATTTTTTTGTACATATTAACAACAGATTGGTTTCATATAGACACCATTGTGGTTAAGGTTTAGAGGGTTTTTTTTAATATATAATTGCTTAATATTCGTTTCGATGGTGACTTAGTTTTTCTAATTTCAAAATAAGTGTCACGTTGGGGTTTTAAGTATATATAATTGACTGTAATTTTTAAACGTTACTTGCTAAATGGATTCGATTTGCCTTATTCAGTACTATTACAAATTCAACGAATATACCAACACGTTAAGAAAATATCGAACAATATTCTACAATGTCTCCTTCTTTTAGATCCTGCACTGTATCTTTCCGAAGCCCTCTGATTAGTTAGCTCCCCTTCATGCAACTAGTTTCTTTATAAAATATCTCGAATCAATTTACTTAATTCTTTCTAATTTGTCTCTTTTAAGATTGAATTTTACATTAGATTTTTTACTTTATAATATTTTTAAATAAAATGCTTAATTCACTGATATCATCTATCGGTTATTTCCTTACTACAGTTAGTATACTATTTCTAATAGATTATCGAACGATTCCTATAATATGATTATCACAATCTATACTGATTTCCCAACCTTTTTTAATTGACATTCTATTTATAAACGAATTAACTATTTACAATATACACGAATATTGTATATTTATGAAATATAACCATAGATTTCACACCATCAGAATTGGATACAAATAGAATAGAAATTGCTCATTAGATCGTACGGCAATTCTTTTTGATCTGCTTACTAATCCGCGTTTTTTTGCAACCATATATCGTCTAGCATATAAGCAGTCTATCACCCTATGATCTACATAACCACGACATAATTCTATAAAATATTATTATTATTATACAAGGTACAAAACTCTATAATACAAATGAATCGACCGAATTTCCGCACTCTAAAGATAAGTCCTTTCATGAATGAGGAATTATGAAACTCGAACCGAAAGGTGATAAAAGGTTATCAAAGAAAACGAATATATAATTGATTGATATTTTATTTTTATCACGGTGCTATGGGCAGCCACCAACTTTTCACCAATGAAAGTACTCTTCGCAAGGATTAAAATGAGTGCCTGTTCGTCGCTGTAGAGCGAACCGTTTCGCCGCAGTGGCAGTTTGAATTTTCGCAAAAATTCTCAGTTTTCCGGTCATATCTCGAGAACGCGTCGTCGTAGCGTGTTCCGGTTTGAAGCAGTCGACTCCGGACGTCAATACGCATTCGGCAGTGGCCGAGCGGTCGCTTGGTTCACGAGATAGCATGCCGAATTGAATAAAAATTAAAAATTTTCGCGATTTTCGCAACTTGGAAAAGGGTTTTTTCGCGAATATCTCGAGAACCGAAAGAGCTAGCGCATTACGGTTTCGTTTCTCGTGATCAGCGGGTTCGAATACATGAAATAGAGGAATGAAAACTTTGAAAATCCACACTTCGATTTTTCCGTTTTTTAAATTTCATCAATTGAGGTTCAAAAAAATCGCAAAAATCTTCAAACGGCCATAGCTTCCACATTTTTCGTCCTATCGCCACAAAATTTTCAGCAATTAATGTACTCTTCACAAGGATTAAAATGAGCACAAGCGCATCGCTGTAGAGCGAACCGTTTGGCCGCAGTGGTAGTTTGAATTTTCGCAAAAATTCTCGGTTTTTCGGTCATAACTGGAGAACGCGACGTCGTAGCGTGTTCCGGTTTGAAGCAGTCGATTCCAAACGTCAATACGCATCCGGCGATGTCCGAGCGGTCCGAGATGCCCTTGGTTCGCGAGATATTCGCGAGATTATGGACCACGACTGCGGAAGTCTGCGTATCAGATTAGTTTATGGGATTTGCATTATTATGAAATTGTTTACTTTTTACATTTTTTTGTATATGCAATTTTGTTTACGCTTTATTAAAAAATTGTCCAAATAAAACAAATTCACACATCAAACTGTTTATGAAGTTATTAATCCTGAATACCAGAGAGACACAAGTGGACGAATACTTTTGCACGTAACTGTATGTATGTAAGTATATCAACAACATTTATTTTACACATATTACATAACATTAATAATACAAATGCACAGATTAAACTCCTAACAAGAACACGAAGCCCTGTTTTTCATTTATCTCTTTCATTTCAATATTACACTGCACGCTGTAAGTTACACACACATCTGTGTTTACGCTGAAAGATATCGCATCCGTTATTTGACCATATTTACAAACATACGGCATAATTTACGGCGTTAAATTTGAATTAAATCTTTGTCTGGATGCGTGGGTATAACACTGTACGGTTTACATGGGTGTAATAGTAATTAGAATACAATATACGCCAGTATTAACAGCGGCCTATTTAGTAATGTTTCACTACAACAACTGTATAACGGATATTTCTCCGAAATGCATTTTTTTCCTGTTTTTCGAACGTTTTAACAACTTCCTTGTTTGTTACTTTCTTCTGGAGACTTTGAAACTGTTTCGTAAGAATACATTATAGACCGATGGGGGTGTTACATTTATACTAAAAGATATGCAGAGCTAAAAATTTATAAGGCAAAAATTAAACGGAGAAAATGTAATTTGCCTGTAAAATAAGAGTAGCAATTACATTCCGGGTAGTTACCGAAAATTGGATTTTAGAGAGTACGTGCATTGCTTATATAATGCCACATTGGTGGTATAAAATTTTATGAGCATACATGGGGAGAAATTAGAGAATATCTAAGGATCTTTGGTGTACTTTATTTCAAAATTGGTAGACGTGGGTGCTGAGAAAACTGAACCGCATGAAAATGACTATGAAAATTTTATGTCACAATTTTTGTAGCGGAAAAATGGACAAAAATATATATAACATAAAAGTCATATATTTTAACCACATTTTAACTGAAGGTAATTTTGATGGAGCCTGTGGTTGATTAATTTAATCACTGACAGTTGATATACGGGGATAGTTTGTCAAGTAGGGAGAATGACACATAGGTTGTCCTCTAATTGGTAAAACAAATGCACTGTAATTTAGGTTGCCTATTTATATGTTTACATTCCGATATTTAGATAAATCGGTTGATTAGTTTATTTTTGACAGCTGATTGAAAAAGAAGCAACACGTCGTTTTGTTAAAATGGAAAAATCAGAGTATCGTGCGGTGATTAAATACTTCGTAATTAAGGGTATGAAAGCTACCGAAATAAAAGATAAGTTACGGGAAACATTAGGTGAATCTGCTCTATTATCCGCCATAATAAGTAGATGGGTAAATGAATTTAAACGTGGTAGAACAAGCTGTGTTGATGAAGCGCGCCCTGGAGCATCCAAAATCGTGACTTCCAAGGAAATGGTTATAAAAATCTATAATATTATTACGCAAGATCGACGACTCAAAGTGAGAGAGATAGCAGACATGGTAAACATTCCAACAGAACGCGTACACCATTTTAACGAAAGAATTGGGCCTTTCCAAGCTTTCGGCAAGAGGGGTGCCGCGATTGCTTAGTCGTAAGCAATCAAAAGTTCACTCGTTCACGTACTTCAAATGAGTGTTTGGACCTTTATAGGCGGAATCCGGTTGATTTTTGTAGGCGATTTGTTACTTGCGATGAAACTTGGATACACTACAGTACACCCGAAACTAAACAACAGTCGAAACTATGGTTAAAACGTGGTTCTGCACCTCCAAAATAAAGCGAAAACCACTTTATCGGCAAACGAGGTGCTGGCATCAATTTTTTGGCATTCAAAGGGCATTTTGCTCATTGATTACCTTCAGAAAGGTGCCCCAATAAACGGACAATATTATGCAGAACTTTCACAAAAATTAAATGTTGAGATTCCTGCTAAACGGCCAGGAATGTCAAAGAAAAAGATTCTGTTTCACCAATACAACGCTCCCTCGCATACCAGCACAGTTGCGATGTCCAAAATCCACGAGTTGCATTTCCAATTAGTACCGCATGCGCCTTATTCGCCGGATCTAGCCCCTTCCAACTTCCACCTTTTTCCAAAATTGAAAACTGCACTAGGTGGAAAGAAATTTTCGTCTAACGACGAGCTTATCATCTTCGTAAATGAGTATTTTGCAGCCTTCCGGAATCGCATTTTAGAGATGGCATAAGGGCATTGGAGCACCGTTGGAATAAATATATTGCTCTTTTAGGAGAATATATTGTAAAATAAAAATTATTTTGTATTTAAAAAATTCGTTTTTCTTTTCCATTCTCACTATTTGTCAAACTACCCTCGTATAACCCCTTTCCACATTTATTTTCGTGTTCTGTATACGTATTCAGACAACTAAGTCGTCATCACCAGCAGATAATTAAACAGTGTCGCACCTGGAAAGCTACGGCAAAAATACCCGTACGAAAACGACTACCGCACACGATCTGTACCGCTGAAAGCCAAAACGCACACTGTCTTACAGCGTATATCAACCTTCAGTGATTATTCTAGAATGCCCAGTATATTAATCTTGTATCACAGCTATTTATGTCTTCATCTAGGCAGCTGGAAATCCTATATTCTAACAAATGAGAGATCAACATTGATCTATTAGCACGAATATCAAAGTCGTCAGATATTTTTTCCATGGCTTATAGATACAGGATGTATAGTTACAAAAGCTCAGGGACTTCAGCAGATGCTATCAATCAGTTAATTGTTTTTAATGCCATGATTTATTATTAGTGAGTATGCCAGTACCAGAGATGTAATGACACATTGCTAAAGAACTAGGAAACCTGTCGTAGATTTTTACAATAAAATTAATAATTCTTTTCTTACGTACTTCTATGTTTTTACACAACATCGAAATAAAACAATCATGGGGTGTTAACATTCATACGCGTCTTGAATATATTTAAAATCTTTTTTTGAACATTAAAAAAGTAATTTTGTCCACATTAGTAGGTGGATCGTAAGTTATTTGTATGTACCAATTTATTTTATTGACATCTTTCTATGTTTATGCTCTGAATGTGTTCATAAAATACTTGTTAATAAAAATTGAAGAAAGAACAAAGACAAAACTTCGCATTTAACGATGATCTCATTCTTCTGTGAAAATTTAAAAAAGAACACGGACCGCGTTACGTTATTACCTCTCTTTTTAGATATACGACGACAAGACAACAATACAATTTTTTTCTTGTTTCCAAGTTTGGCAATTTACACGAAAGTGTGTAATTTGCATTCGACTGTGAGGAGTTCAACTTTAGGGAAAGGCAATCCTTATTAGGATGACGACATAGTGGATTTTTTGTAAATTTATTGGTGATTGTTAAATTACGATTTTCTTGTAAGTTATGGGAACTTCTTCACTAGATTTCCCTTTAAAATACTTTCACTTTTCCTTGATCTAAGAACTTGAACACAATTATGCTGTTTAATAAAAAATATTTCGCCTAAGTACTTGTTTTATTTGTGTGTTCGTAATAATTGCAAAAATATTACTGAAACTTTTTCTATTACATCATATTTTTAAGTAAATTTTGTTATGCAAAACAAAAGTTTACTATTTTGGTAAAATTCATTTATTTTATTCGAAGTAGTCGCCTTTGACTTCAATACAATGTTCTGTACGGTCAATTAACATGTCAAATGAATTTTTAAGTTCATCTTTAGAGATGTCCTTCAAGATTGATGTCGACACCTTTTTAATGGCTTCGACGTGGCTTTAACGCTGTCCTTTCATCAGCAAATGTCGTTTGGAGAATAAATAGATATCACAGGGGAAAAATCCGGTGAATAGTTGAAGGTTAAAATGCCATTTGTAGTTAGAAAATCAGTGATAAGCGTCGAGTGATTAGATGGTGCATTATCATCTAACAAACGCTAGTTACCATTTTCACGATATTGAGAGCGCGTACTAGGAATACGCGCCAAAAGACGCTTCATAACACCAAGACAATATACAGCATTGACTGTTTGACTAGTTGGTACAAACTCTTTGTGCACTATGCCTTTCGAATCATAAAAACAAATCAACATTGTCTTCACTTTTGACTTCTCCAAACAGTTTTTTTTCGGTCTTTCTTTGCTTGGATGCTTCCATTCAGAGCTTAGACACTTGGTTTCCGTATCATATTGAAAACACCACGTTTCATCGCCAGTTACAATAGAATACCTGAAGTTTTCGTCCTTTTTTAGTCTTTAATCAAGTCTGTATAATGTTGAATTCAGTTAGCTTGTGTGGTACAAAGCTTGCCTAAATCTTTTTCAGTCCCAAATGCTATGTCAAAATTCGATGAATTGAATCATTGGAAATATTTAATTTCATTCCCTCGTATCGGAATAAGGATTTCGGCTCATTTCTGATAAATTCACGTACAAGTTCGATGTTACTTTCCGTAACCACTGATTTTTTTGCACCAGGATGTTCGTCGTCATTTAGTCCGTACGACCGTCTTTAAATCGCTTATACCACTCATACATGATAAACACGCGTCACCATACACTTGTTTCGTCAAATTAAAGGTTTCAGTAAACGATTTACCGAGTTTAAAACAGAACTTGATATTTCCTCTTCAAAATTCATTTTTTAACAATGCCAAATACACACTGATACTTTATGCGTAATTTATCTGCTTCTAATGATGCAAATGTCATGATATATTGACATAACATTGGTGGAAGTTCTACCTTACCGACGCATATTTTTTTTAATAAATGGTGCCATTAAAAATTACTATTTTAAAAAAAGTCCTGTTTTCTCTGCGTCAGACTGTGTATATGTATGTGCAGATAACTAAAGTGGATTACATTGAGTTGTTTGAAAAGTATGTTTTTTTAAATATTTTTCATAAGTCATTTATCAATATAAAAAAATGTTTACCAATTTTATATTGAGCGTTTTTTTCAATAAACTAAAGTTCAGCAGAAGGATCTCTTTCTCGGTGAAAAAACTGTAGAACATACGAATTCATAGCCTTATCTAAGTAAAACGTTATACTACGTAGGTTTTTTTTGAGTATGGAGGGTATGATAGTACATCTCATCCAAAATTTAATATTTTTTGACGGGCGATCAAACTTGTAAGTGGTCTCTTGTTGTCATTACAAGAAATACAGCTCCTTAAAAACTAATGAGTTCTAGACGCTTCCGGATGATCTATTTCTTCAACAGAAGTATAATGCACATCCAGGACATCGGAAACATATTGTGTCATAGTTGTCGGATTGGTTATAGTTGATCTTCTCTTTATGAATCCATGTTGAGTGTCCTACTGAGAGATTTAAATAAACACGACAAGAGCATTAAAATATTATTAATAGATTTAGAGCTCTACAAGCTAAAAGAATTTTTGCATAGTACTCGTAATAATCACATCATGATATAAAAACTTTTTTTAGGACGTGGTAGTGCCTTTTTTGTCAGTTGGCGTTTGCCGAAGTGCTCATTTTATTTATTTTGTTTTTACTGTTTCTTTTGACAGTATCGATATCTTATATAAGATCCTGGACAATAAAAAATTGTTGCTAATATTGTTATTATTAGAAGCTTAAATCTTCAAGTTCATTTTTTATTTAGCCAAGTTAGTTCAATTGTTTTTTTGCTTTAACTGTTGTTATTTTTTCTATTTCTTTTCTTTTGACGTGAATCAATGTGGATTACAAATTTATTTTTTAAAAAAAGAAAACAAAAATATTGAAAATTAAATAATATCAGTTTCTATATTGTTATTACAGATTTTAACAGTTTCTAACGTTGTTAAATGGAAATAAATATACTTTATCATAGTCAGATGTCCACATTTGATGATATTCAAGATACACGGGGTGTACGAATACTTTTGCGACTGAGTGTATATCATGTAACATTGGCAATGTCAACAAAACAAATTCGCACCTATAAATCGTGTGTAAATTATACACACTTTGTTCTATTAGCGAAAAAACAGAAAATTATGCAATGGGAATTTCACACCGAATTGGGTTAACTGTAATGTTTTTGCTTAATATCTTGATGTTGTGTTGTGCCATGTTGTTTGTTGTCCGACCGGTATTTTTACTATTTCACATCTGTTCCCGTTCTTGGAATGTGTTGACACCATAAGACATTTCTTTCGATTCATATTGTGTAATGAGTTAGAACCGTTGTAGTATTTTAATTTATACATCGTCGGGATTGTGAATATTGTATTAACTTTAAAATTGTACAGTTCTAATACTTCGTATTAAAAAAGAATTACATTCAATAAAAATTCGTTTATTTAAAAAATAAAATATAGTAAAAGACATTTTTTTAATTCAATTTATTGACGAAATCTATGTGCCATATAAATATCATTCGCACAAAAAAAAAGAACAATGCAATTATGTATCTTCCCCCACATTCCCTCAATCCGTGTAATATAAAAGTTAGTAGTTTACAACGTTTAGAAACATCTTCCAGTCCAGACTGGCGTTGTAAGTTGGATGGAATACGACTGACACCGTTAGAGGGACATCGTTACTTTATATAGAAATTCCGTGTTTTCAATTTAACGTGCCCAAGCGAACTTCATGTTTCCAAGAGTTCAAAACCGTAACTTCCGGAGTCTGTCAGCCATCCACCTGCTTATTTACTTTTTTTTTGTTTGTTGTTTTTTGTTATTTAAATTTTGCGTCCTTTTTTGTAATATATTTTCCAATACTTCGTTTGTTAGTGTTGGAATATTTCTTTCGTGTTTTTAATCATTTGATGTTTCTCTATTGTAAGCCATAAACTTAGGATAAATTCGGCAAAGTTGTATTGAAACATCTATTGAAGTTATATCGAGAAATAAGCGCTCAAAGATCCTAAATGGGAACTAACAATCCGTCCGCTTAGAAGAACCCTTCTTGATTAAAGAATGTTAAAAGGAATCATTCTATTATTAATAACACCCTATCTACTACATATGTTTCATGGATAGACCAATCATCAGGCAGATTCTGTGTTATTAATGAACGATTCCTTCATAGCGTTTATCATATCATTTCGATACAGAAAAAATAATGAATAATATCATATCTCCCTCTCTCGACCAATACATAAATGTATTGACCGACAAAGCGAGAAACGCTTCTATCTCACAAGATCGGTAAACTAGGTTTCCAGATAGAAGCGTTTCTCGCTTTGTCGGTCAATACATTTATGTATTGGTTGAGAGAGGGAGATATGATATTATTCCTTCTTGATTAAGCAAAGCTCTTAGTTTCTAAGGTCTCTTACATCACAGTTTGGGTTTAGGTTGGGTCTATCAGGAGTAAGTTCCCGTACTCATGTACTTGCTGTAATTTCTTGAGGGGAAATGTTATAACAAAGAATTGTTTCTTTGTTATAACATTGAAGGGAAACATGAAGTTGTGGAAGACAACGAACGTGTGATATGGAAAATTATTCTTCTTTTCATAATTTTAGATACATGGAGTCAGTCTCAGTGCAACAGCGAAAGTAGTAGCAGCAGTTAGCCCTGAAGATGCCATACAAGTGGTGAGCATTCGGCACTTGGGTAGTAGAATGATCGAAGATGCGGCTCCAGCTCGGAAGCCAAGATGAAGTACTTTTAAACAAGTATCGTCTAATAAGTTGTAGATTTAATAGATTATCTCTGTAATGGTAAATTTTAATAAAGATTGTGGTTGATTGAATCAATCAACGAAGGTAAATAAAATCCCTTATCACATCAATGTCCGTATTCTGTATACGCGTTTAGACAATTTAGTTGTCATCATCAGCAGATAATTAATCACAGTGTCTCACCTGCATCCGCGGTAAAACTCGCACGAAATAATTCTGCGCAACTTCACTATACTAAAGTACAAACCCGCTTCCACTTATGGACTTTCTATAATGGACGTATCTTCCAAGAACTGAAAGAGTCAAGAAAATGTATCGAATCCTTTATCTATGTTTAACACATGGTTTTTATTTTTCACAATAAATATTTTCTCGTAACTGTCCAATTTAAGGTAATCATTTACAATCCGCGGTTACACTATAACTATTTTCTAGCACGTGTTTCGCTAATCTGGATTTCTCAGGTCAATTAAACTTGATGAGCGCAATATATTCTTCATTCCGACTTCCTATCAAGCGTAGTTTGACCGATGTATTGTTCATTACAATCTCGGTGTATATACATACAATCGCGTTCGCGTTTAATACAATGAGATACAGAGTGTCTTAAAATTTTGTGACTTCTAATTTTGTATGCTTTAAATGCCAGTTACAAAATTAAATTTTCTTATAATATATCTTGGTACTGTTAAAAAACATAACTATATATATATATATTCAGGTTCAATTGATTTATTAGTTTGTAAGAATAATTTCTTGTTTTATTTATGGTATCTAGATGTAGTGTTGACTAGATGCCTAGGCCTGGTTAATTCAGACGAACTCCTATTTTAAAATTTTGCAAAAGAATTCCACCAATCTTAATCACAATTAAATATTTTGCTCGGACCGAATATTAAAATCAACATTTAAAATTCATTCAATATTTCATAGTACCTGTCATAGCAATATGTCTCTGTAAAACGTTCGCGTGTTATTATTTAATAATTCTTATGATCTAAATTATTGCCTTTCCGACAGTATTGTAAGATATTAATTTCCTTTCTTCGTCATTGCGAAACAAACCCACGTTTATAAAAGTTGTTATACAATTGTACAATATATATATATATCTGCGTGTGTGTGTGTGTGTATATACTCTTTTCTTAATTAAAACGTCTTCCGACCAAAAACAAATCGCTTCTTTAATAAACAATTAACAGTTTTTTGGAGGTACGAGTCACATCATTGTTTCCACCAGGACTAATTACCGGTCGTTTCGGAATGTAATTAAAAAAAATCTCGCCTCAGTTCTGAGGCGGTATCGAAGACACAGAATGGATTAATTACCAGGTGGCCTTATATGCGATGATTAATTTCTTTAATGTTTTTTTTTTGTTAATTCTTTTTTTTCTGCGGTGAACTCTTACGTACCTCCAGGTATCCTACGGGTCCACTGAACGGGTAATCGCCCAGACGCCTTTCCTCGTCCAAGAATTTTCCCGCCTTTCCGTTTTCCGGTGGACAAAACAGGCCGTAGTTGAAACTTTCCTTGAGTTCCTGGAAAGATGCAAACGAAAGAGATATTAACATGTTTTAAACGTTTTTATTAGACGGTAATGATTGACAAACCAATGCATACACAAATTCAATAACTTGGTAGGAAAATATTGTGGGTCTAGGAAATTTTGATTACGATCACTTAAAGAAAATATTTATAGTTATTAACGACATAAAGAAATGGTAGCTTTATTTGGATTTGTTTTACATGAATATGGGAAGTAAACTGCGTGTCAGTCCAAACAATATAATAGATTCTAATTTTGGCAAAGCTAAACGTGAGAAAAAACTATACCTCCTTTGAATCTGGTACGTAGGCTTCCGCGGTCATGGTCCATGCTATCTGCTTCTGGGTTTCCGGGCTGGAACCGCGTCACTTGTATATCTGTCGACGTTTCGACGTTTCAGTTTCAGTGCAGTAGTTCAGCCCTGAAGATGTCTCATATGAGTGGGTACGAAACGTCGGCAGTTATACCAGTGACGCGGTTCCAACCCGGAAACTCAGAACCAGATAGCATATACCTCCTTTTGTTATCCAAACATGCAATCGTCCGAAAAAAGGAAATGTATAAAAAGTAGTGTTTATCCGAATGTATAGCTACTTTGTTACGATACGTATATGGACAGGTCAGTTTCAAACTCGGCATAAACCATTTGGTGAGTGTATGGGAATAATTCAAATGTTAATGAGATCGTTTGCGATGCGTTTCGAGTAATTTACCTCTCATCGGGCAACCTGTGATCTCATTAATGAACTATTCTCTGTCTTTTATCGTATCTTTTCCAACAAAAAATGAGGAAAGCTATTATTCTATCGTTCAAACATGTCCGAAGCTAAACATATTTTGAGAAAAAAGTGGAAGTAAGAGGGGATGTGCAATTATAATGTTAATAATATTTATTTTGCCAACAGATTTGCAATCTAATTACAAGGCAATGAATGGTTATTATAAATATATCAATTACACTTGCACACACGCAACTACAAAGACAATCTGATATGCTATTTGAACCAACACAACACACGAGAGTTAAAATTTTTTCACTCACAAATACTTGATTTGGGAGGAGTATTTTTTGATTGCAAACTGACGTTTCTTGATCATATACTCTCTTCATGTTCTTCTGCTTTAAGAGCACTTGAATTTGTCATACGACCGTCACGAAATTTTAGTAACTAGCAAACTATTTAAACTTTATACTATGAAACCTTAAGAGACAATTGATTCAACTTTTTTCTTTATATTATTATAATAAATGTCCTATAAAAAAGAAAGAATACGTTATGAGATTTTCGATAACCCAATAGTACTTCGAGTTAGACGCGATTAATTGAAAAAACTCATTCCAGGAATCTTTGCTAAAAGATGATTAATGAAATCAAATGTCTTGCGATAAAACCATTGCAAGTTATATGCACATCTAGTATCGGTTTTTTCAATAAGGACATAACAATTTTGTATTTAAATAAAACAGAATCATTGAGATATTGAGCTCAGATTTATTCCAGGTGCAGGACACATGTTACTTTTAACTTTGGAATTCGATCTCGTTCGTATGACCACCGTGCAGCGATCGATTCTTTGGAGACGTTAGCAATTTCGCGTCCAATATTGTGCCTAAGCTCCTCTGATGTTGTTGGTTTGTTGGCATAAAGCAACGACTTAACGTAATCCCATAAAAGACTCGACCGGACCATTTCTCGAAATTACACGGTTACCGAACTTCCCCTTCAATAGATCAATTGCTTGATCAACTGTGTGGCATGTGGCACCATCTTATTGGAAACACATATCGCTGCTGTCAAGTCCATCCAATTCTGGCAAAAATAGTCTTTCAACATGGCACGATAACGAACTCCATTGAATATTTTCATCGACGAAAAAAATATGGTTCAATCACACCTCCGGCATGAAATCCATACCACACGGTCATTTTTTGCGATTGTAATGTAGTCTCTTCAAGTACATGTGTGAGGTGTGTTGCTGTTCAGTAGTGCATACTTGGCTCATTGAAAAGCCAAAAAAGAGCTTCATCGCTGAAGATTTTTCTATGAAATTCAGGATTTTCTTCAAACTTTAGCGGAGCCCAATCGGAGAAGGTTCGGTGCTTCAAATGATCAAGAGACTTCAGTTCTTGAGTTAATTCGATCTCGTAAGTGTGTAAGCCTAGATCTTTACGCAAAATTCACCACAATGTGGTTTGAGAGACCCCAGTTCCTGTCAACGGCGTGCAATTGACTGATTTGGCTCATTTTGAACTGAAGCACTTACAGCTGTGATATTTTCGGTACTTCAACTGGTGCATTGTCTCACTGGCACAGGAACATCCAATAGTACAGCCAGTCTGGTGGGACGATTATTACGACCAAAAATTGAAGTAAGCACTCTTAAAGTTGCGACTACCGACTCAGAATTGCGGTAGTTATTTTTAATAATTTCCAAACGTTGCTCGTTCGTGAACTTCGCCATGATAAATATAGTTGAATTTGATGGAGCCTGTGGTTGATTGACTTGATCAATAAGGTTGATATATAACCCCTTTCCACATTAACTTTTGTAAATTCTGTATACGCATTTCGACAACCAAGTTGTCATCATCAGTGTGTCAGTGTACATCTTGGTTTTGAACGGTGTGGATCGCGTACGGAGTTTGAATTTCGTGCGGTTGTTTTTCGCCGTGTTTTACCAGGTGCGACACTTTGAAATTATCTGCTGATGATGACAACTTGGTTGTCGAAATGCGTATACAGAATTTACAAAGTTAATGTGGAAAGGGGTTATATATCAACCTTATTGATCATGATAAACATGTTAACTGTGATTGACGTTGACAGATCATGAACAACGTTCAAGGGTGTGTTCATATTAAAAGACAAAATTGTTATGTCCCTATTAGAAAACGTGTTACCTTCATAGAATTGTACTCGTATATTAAAATCGTCAACAAAACTTAATTTATATTGTTATGGGTTTGATGAATTATTGTTTATATTTCTTTAAATAAATTTTAATATAAGTTTATGGTTTCGAGTTAAGAAAATTTTAAATTTCCCTCTCAAAACTTTTAATAAATATTACCAACCATAAATGAGCTGTTTTGTTTTTGCTTCATTATCTCTAATTAAAAAACATTCTTTTTCAATAAAATAGTTTCGAAAAATGCGTAAAACAATTGAGCATTTAGTTGTTACAGTTCATAACACATACAACGCCGACGTCGTCGACTTTGCATGTTTTACTCAAATGAAATATCTTTTACAAACAATGAAAGGATACGAAATAACACTTTATTTTAACGACTCATTAAACTCTCATAAAAACACACTTCAATATTCATTTATTTGTGCTCGAAACAGGCCTTCGTTAGTTCTCGCAGAAACTTTCCCGCCTTTTATATAAAAAGCTCCCCCAATAAATGTGTACATAAATCAACATTAACCTAGATACTACGTTAACGGCCTCATGTATGTGCATTACAATTAGGGGAATTACTCAACAACGCGAACTTATTGCTTCCAATCGAATGTATGCGGTGACTATAAACACTGAGTGGTGAACAAAGAGGGATAGACAAAGAATTTAAATCTCGTACCGATTATGGTACTTGGTTTCCAATCAATTAGACGATTTCACGCGTCGAACGTGTACTAATTGCAAGTTCATTTGCATAAATGCCCAATCAAAACCCCTTCTCTGCCAGCGGTCTTGTAAAAGAATTCGTCGAATGTTTCTTTATGATTTTCTGCAAAGTATATTGGATCGGTAGATTTATGACATATGAAATGCATATCATTCAATCTCATGTTTTGTTGCATAAAAATTTATAAAAAGTTTATCCCATTTTTTGAAGAATAAAAGGCAGTAAGTATGACTTTCGTAGTAAAGAACATTACTTCCTTAATAAAAAGGTTTAAAGTTCTCACTCTGCATGATATACGTAGGTCTGGCCTGACCATACTTTTACTATGAATGAATTACGAGGGAGCGTTTTTATATTCGCGGAATGGGGGACAAGGGGTGGAAATAAAAAAACCAAATTATTTTTCTTTTTCAATATATTCACCTGCAAGACGGATACATTTTTCACATCTTTCAATTAATTTATTTATAACCTCATAAAAAAATGATTTCTCTTTATCTGCAAAATACGCCGAAACTGCCTCCTTGACTTCATCATCGGCAGTAAATTTTTTACCCCGCAGCTCTTTTTTCATTTTCGGAAACAGGTAATAATCACTCGGGGCCAGCTCTGGGCTGTAGGGTGGGTGATTCACAATTTCGAAGCCCACCTTTTGCAGGGCAGCTAACGCAACGCGGCTCTTGTGGAAGGGCGCGTTGTCGTGCAAAAGCAGAACACCTTTTGTCAATTTTCCCCGTCTTTTCTCTTTAATGGCTTCTTTTAGTCGCTCTAATATTGAAGTGTAATATTCTCCGGTTATAGAAACACCTTTATCTTTATAATCAATCAACAATATTCCTTCCGAGTCCCAAAATACCGTTGCCATGAGTTTCCCAGCTGATTGTGACACTTTAAATTTCTTGGGAGGTGCTGTGCCCTTTTTATGCCACTGCATGGAGTCTTGTTTGGACTCAGGTTCATAATGATGAACCCAAGTTTCGTCTCCAGTAACAATTCCATTCAATACACCATCCTTGTCTTCATTACAGAGGTCCAAAAATGCACGCGAACACTCTACGTGCTGTTGTTTTTGCGGCGGCGTGAGCATTCTCGGCACCCATCTTGCACTGACCTTAGACATGCCGAGATGATCGTGTAGGATTTTAAAAATTGTTGTATCGGATACTCCAACCATTTCTGCGAGTTGTTTCTTGTTTAGTCGAGCATCTTCGAGTACAATTTGTTCAACTTTTTGGATAAGTGCTGGCGTGGTCACCTCAATGCTCCTGCCCGGCCTCGGGTCGTCTTCAAGGGATTCCCTTCCTTGTTTAAATAAACTATGCCACTTGTACACCATGGTTTTTCCTGGACAAGAGTCGCCGTAAACCAATGACATCTCATTCATTATGGTCGCGACTGATTTTCCTTGCCTGGTAAGGAACTTTATAACGGCACGATATTCGATTTTTTCCATATTTCACTTTTCACTCCTGATTATGTTACTTGGTTGACGATAGCTCAAAGACTAACTGTCTAATAACAATGAAACTTCGTATTTATACTAATCATGAGTCGCTGCACAATGCGCCTACTCACCCCTCTACAACCCGCTCATTCCACGAATATAAAAACGCTCCCTCGTATATTTATCATTGTTAGAGAATCGAAATTTAATTGGGTGTCCGAATATAAATAAATTTTGCAAATATATATTAATTCTATATAACATATTGGTACATACATACATATGTACATACTTATAATTATGTAAATAGTAAAACGAAAGAAATTGAAATAGTAATATAACAGCTTATTAATATATCGAGGGGGTACCAATACAGGAAATCGCATTTCGAAAATTATATTTTACAGGAAAGAAAAAAACTGCGCATGTTACGAGTCATTACAGATTAACGTTTCTTTTATTATTAAATTTGACCCCTATAATATACCTTCAGTTACAGTATCATCAACTGCATATTTGTATTTCCATCTCTGTTTGAAATGTTAAAGCACTTTTACCTGACATTGCAGTTAGGACAGGGTACTGTTTATAATATCTGCAAGCTGACTTGTGCGCCACATCGTTTTATTCGGGAAGCCAGTCACATAAAACAAGTAAGTATCTGTTGTTCCGTCTTTGTTAGGACTCGTCAGGCAGGGCCACCATATAATGTGGCATATATAATATGTAAATAATTGAGAAAATTAGATCTCTATCTTTGTCTGCAATGTTAAAGCTCTTTTTTGTTTAACATTACAGTTATATAGCCGTGACGACAACGGGAACTGAAGTTTGCCTGAAGAGTCTTAATAAAGAAGAAACGGCCGTCGTAGTCGTGTTCTAGGCCGACGAAATTGTTTGTATTTGATTGGATTCTCATTAAGGTGCAGCTATTATAGGCAGTACTCTGTCCAAACTGCAATGGGCCTTAAGACTTCAAATAGAGGCGAAGATTCATTCTTCCCAATTATTTACTTAAATAATAATTGAAATAAGTTTCACAAATTATATAGTACGGTTAAATTATTAAGTGTAGTTATTAATTTCTTGAAACGGTGTACAAACAGAAATGTTTTTCCAACATTTATAAAAGGAAAGTTAAATTGAAGAATGGACAATAAAGTCATTTCATCGAACCAAAGTTAAAACTACACTTATGTTGCCTGCGAAAACAACAAAAGTAACAGATATTTTAATTATTATATTTAATTATTTAATAATAAGGCAGGAATATGTTAAATATAGATAAAGGCCCGATAACATAGTCTTGCCTCTTTGAGTTTCTGGAAGATGTGGCCGTTAAAAAAGGTCTACAAATGGTCGCTGAGTGTACTTTATTATAAGTGTTATTTTTTAGACTAGGAAACATATTAAATTATGTGTGAAATAAATCAGTGGGTTTTGATGGTAAGGGGGAAAAGTTGAGTGGAATTATTCTGTGCGAATTTTACCCCATATCCATGGTGATGGCAACTTAGTTGTCGAAACACGTACACACGATACGAAAATTAATGTGGAAAGGGGTTTTATTTACCTTTTTTTCGTTAATTCATTTTACCTGAATATCTTTTTATTTATTTTAATAAAACTGTCCACATTTAAGTAAATGCAAATAGCAGATTTGGGGTTAAATTTGCCGTTCTTGTCTCCAGGATGTACTAAAACCACTCCACTATTGAATATCAGGGAAAACAAGGGAATCGTGAACAAGGGAGAGACATGTAGAGGAAGTAAAGATGGATCTCGTAATATCACTTGGATAATCGTTAGAGATACCCTGAATTTATGAGCGCGCCCGGGTTCGTAGTGTTGTTGGTGACAGCATAGTTGAAGGTAGCTGAAATGTAATTTACGCTTCTCGAATTTCATTACATCCTAATTAATATTTAACAGTTAATTGATTAGTACGGCAGAATGTGCGATTACCAACCCCTCAATAATATGGTAAATCAACAACGTAGTCGCCTTAGATTACATTAAATATGTATGATTTTCAGATTACGAAATCTCCTGTGAAACGAAATTATATTTTAGAAGAGAATATTTGATTACCTCATTAAATTTGAGTTTAATTATTTAGCCCTTCTGTTCTCTAATTTCTTCTAGTATTCTGTTATTTTAGTTGCTAGTTTGTTTGAGGTCATTGCCAATTTTATTTAATTTCGTATTTGTATTGTTTGGTTTATCGATCAAAAATATAAATTTCAAATTAACTTACAAGGGAAATTCAAAATTACCAATTGCGACTGTCTCAATATGTACTTTGCCATCAGATAAATAAATAAAATAATATACGAAGGAGCGTTTTTATATTCGCGGAATGAGCGGATTGTAGAGGGGTGAGTAGGCGCATTGGGGGCGTGGCCTGTGCAGCGACTCATGATTAGTATAAATACGAAGTTTCATTGTTATTAGACAGTTAGTCTTTGAGCTATCGTCAACCAAGTAACATAATCAGGAGTGAAAAGTGAAATATGGAAAAAATCGAATATCGTGCCGTTATAAAGTTCCTTACCAGGCAAGGAAAATCAGTCGCGACCATAATGAATGAGATGTCATTGGTTTACGGCGACTCTTGTCCAGGAAAAACCATGGTGTACAAGTGGCATAGTTTATTTAAACAAGGAAGGGAATCCCTTGAAGACGACCCGAGGCCGGGCAGGAGCATTGAGGTGACCACGCCAGTACTTATCCAAAAAGTTGAACAAATTATACTCGAAGATGCTCGACTAAAGAAGAAACAACTCGCAGAAATGGTTGGAGTATCCGATACAACAATTTTTAAAATCCTACACGATCATCTCGGCATTTCTAAGGTCAGCGCAAGATGGGTGCCGAGAATGCTCACGCCGCCGCAAAAACAACAGCGCGTAGAGTGTTCGCGTGCATTTTTGGACCTCTGTAATGAAGACAAGGATGGTGTATTGAGTGGAATTGTTACTGGAGACGAAAGTTGGGTTCATCATTATGAACCTGAGTCCAAACAAGACTCCATGCAGTGGCATAAAAAGGGCACAGCACCTCCCAAGAAATTTAAAGTGTCACAATCAGCTGGGAAACTCATGGCAACGGTATTTTGGGACTCGGAAGGAATATTGTTGATTGATTATAAAGATAAAGGTGTTTCTATAACAGGAGAATATTACGCTTCAATATTAGAGCGACTAAAAGAAGCCATTAAAGAGAAAAGACGGGGAAAATTGACAAAAGGTGTTCTGCTTTTGCACGACAACGCGCCCGTCCACAAGAGCCGCGTTGCGTTAGCTGCCCTGCATAAGGTGGGCTTCGAAATTGTGAATCACCCACCCTACAGCCCAGACCTGGCCCCGAGTGATTATTACCTGTTTCCGAAAATGAAAAAAGAGCTGCGGGGTAAAAAATTTATTGCCGATGATGAAGTCAAGGAGGCAGTTTCGGCGTATTTTGCAGATAAAGAGAAATCATTTTTTTATGAGGGTGTAAATAAATTAATTGAAAGATGTGAAAAATGTATCCGTCTTGCAGGTGAATATATTGAAAAAGAAAAATAATTTGGTTTTTTTATTTCCACCCCTTGTCCCCCAGTCCGCGAATATAAAAACGCTCCCTCGTATTTTCTTTCTCAATCCTAATATCTTTTATTAGTTACTTACAAAAAGTGTGGTAATTTTCTTCTGCAATTTACAATTGAGATCTGTTTTCTAATCCAATTTTAGATTGTTTCGTCCGATGCGTTTTTGTATTCATTTTGGAGCGTATTTCCAGATTGTTGCTTCCAAGTAGAATCAACTTTTCTCAACTTACTATCGACTTTCGCCGGCAAGAACTCGATAGGATTCAAATCCTAATTTTTGAGGCGGCGAAGTCGTAATTTGCAAAATGTTTTCGTTTGGTTTTTATGTTAAATAATCCTTGCATATTGTGGCAGTCCCAGTTAAGCACGAACTATAAAGAACTGATTAGAAAAAGGTAAAAAATCGGTGTGCTCAGATAGCTTTCCGAGGAGCTGATCGATTACCTCTTGAATTTGTGAGTTCAATACATCGTATAAATATATCTCGTATTTTTGTCAGATAATCAATGATCGTATTCTGTATACGTATTTTAATAACTAAGTTGTCATCATGAGTAGATTGTCCCACCTGGATTCGCAGGCCTTTTTTTGATTAATACACTTAATAGTCTCCAATAAAATTTACCTTCATAAAAAACTGCAAAATTTTCTAAAATGGCACGATATTGTTATCTTGTACGTTATTCCATAAATTCTTTTGCAAATTGAAACGCTTTGCCTACAGATGCCTGTAAACAGTATTACCATTTTCCATTTTGTTAATTTTACACCATTTTGATAACGAATACATGATTTCTTGTAAACATTTTTGAAGTATCACTGAACGGCCAATACACACGATGCCAGTTGTAGTTCAACTGTTATTGCCAATGTAATATTTTTGAAGAAATAATTACATGGCCTACTAGAGAGTAAAAGTATTCTATCATATAATGCTATGGTAAATTTTCTGTCTCCATTCATATCAAAAGAGCTTAGTAAGTTTCACGAGTTATGCTGATGATGACACCTTAGTTGTCGAAACATATACAATATACGAACATTGATGTGGTAAAGGGATCTCTCTATCTTTTCGCCTAATAACTTTACATCTGTTAATTACAAACTTTAATTAGGAACGTAACCCTACGGGAACGTCCGAAACAAACGAAACTCTAGCAACAATGAGGGCACGCTGTCCCAACTTTTTACCTAACAACAAGCATTTCGTGGAAACTCTTGGCATCGTATGTAGTAGCTGTCATTAACGTGAGATTTGGTCGTCGATAATTCCCCCTTCTTCCCTTCTCTGAAACCTCAAGTGTCCGCCCCCTCCTCCTCATCCTCCTTCGTCTCACACTGACTCGGGACAAATTTAATAACAACTACAAAATCGATATCCATTTAAAGATTTTTCCCGGGGCCACGTGGATGGATCAGATTTATTTTCCGGCTTCCACTTTTGTCCCCTCCGGTGGCGTTAAAGGAAACGACAATTTCAAGCATCGCCGCACGGAAAATATTGCGTCAATTTCAGATGATGTGGGAAATCATTTCGCAAATACGTTTGTTTGCTATTTTCGATGAAATTGCTATATTTTTGTGTTGTGTTCGATATAATGAGAAGAGTCTATATTAAGGAATTTCTTCCTGACAAATTTTCCATTACGCAGTTTTGCTTTCTTGCCTTTCTTTGTCAGTATTTGCATACGAAACCCTTCAAATTATATTGTTTGATTCTCTTTTTTTTTATTTTGATTGTACGCCTTGTACAGAAATATTGTTTTTTTCGATATTGAATTTATAAATATAACTTTAACTACAGTACTTGGTCGTTTTACAAAATATATATATTTATAAAACCGGTCTCATTTTTTGTACTGTACCTTCTCATTAAACATTCTGGTGTTCTTTAATTCAGTTTAAGGTTATTACTTGTAATAGTACGCGTAACATTTTGAAGAGAATATTTTTATTCTTTTATATATATTTTTATTTTCAATTAAGTAAAGATGCTGCTTAATTAATACTATCAAAATGTAAATGTATTATACTAATTTTCAGAACGGTAGTCTTATTAATTAATAGTGTATTTATGTCTCTTTTCAACTAATGTATTATTAACTTCTCTCAAATATTTTTATTATACTAGGGTGGTCACAGAAGTACTCGACCCAACAAAGAAAACACAAAGATTTTGGAAAGAAATATGTTCATTTTTCAAAATAATCTCCCTTCAGCTCTATACACTTTTCCCAGAGATGTTCAATAAGTTTGATTTAATCACTAAGGTTGATATAAAACCCCGTAATTCTGTATACGCATTTCGACAAACAAGTTGTCATCATCAGCAGATAACCGCCTGGTACACCACGGCGAAAAATACCTGTACGAAAACACACTCCGTACGCGGTACACATCGTTGAGAACCTAAACGTAATCAACCACAGGCTCCATCAATTTCAACTTCAATAAGTTCGATACCCTCTTTATAATAAGAACTGTCTTGCTCCTCAAAATAGCCATTAACTGCCGATATCACTTCTTCATCGTTGGAAAATCTTTGACCACTGAGCCATTTCTTCAAGTTTCGGAACAGAAAATAATCCGACGGGGCTACATCTGGCGAATGGGGTGCATGTGGTAGCAATTCAAACTTAATTAATACATTTTGGCCGTTGCAATAACGGACTTGTGAGCTGGTGCATTGTCAATTAAAACATCTTCACGACACTGTTTTTGCTCGAGTGTGAGCAAACGCGGCATCCATCTTGCGCCAAGCTTTCTCATGTACAAATTTTCAGATAATATGGGATGTACCGTACTTTTTTTTCAGTCAACGATCATCCAGTACTGCTTTGTGGATTTTCTTCACCATTTCTGGAGTCGGCACTTCATTTGGTCGACCACTGCGACGCTCATCTTGGCAGCTCGTACGGCCTCGTTTAAACTCTTTTACCCAATGTTGTAGAAAAAGAAGCGGACTCACCCAGAGTAGAATCCAGTTCAGATTTTATATCGGTTGGGTTGAGGTCTTTCAAATAAAAGTATTGTACCACGTAACAATGACCAATTTTCTGCACTTTTACAAATTCACTGAAAACGTTCACTATTGATGGCTGCCAAACAAATACTAAACAACGTGGCATCTTCAAACTTGAAACGTATGCTTTATAGACTGTGTACTTTCTAATAAAGTGATATTTTTCAAACAACTACCGCCATTTCTAGGTCAGGCCGGGTACTTATGGGACCACTCTCGTGCAAATGATATAAGTGCATGGATTTATATTCGTTTTCTTTGTATTATAGGTTTTCTCATTTTTATATTGTATGTACAATTTTAAAAGAATGTAATAATTGTTTATTTTATATAACCCTTTAAGTGTAGTTTATAGTTCCTTTGCTATTGTATCTATCATGTATATTGTCTCAGAAGTATATTTGTGCTTTCTCTTAATGTATAGTTGAATTCCCAGAGAGATTTCAATTACACGAAGGATATAAATGCATGCATTGTATTTTCAGAATGGATTTACATTTGTTTATATTATATATATTATTATATATTATATATTATTATATATAATTTTATATTGTCCGTTTAATTTAAAAAGAGTATAATAGTTTATAATCCTGTACTTGCATTTTTAGTATAGTTCTTTTATGTACGGTTGTTGTTTTATTATGCATATTGTCTCAGTTTACGGTGTGCACTTATAAGAAATGAACTAGGTGTGCGGAAGAGGATAATTCCTTTGCCTACACAGTGGCTAATAAAAAATGGTATTTGTATAAATAGTCGGGGAATTTCAATTAGAACAGAGGGGCCTAAGAGCTCAAGAAGAAAAGAGGTAAAGTTAGATCTGGATAGCAGATCATTCTATCCGGAGTATGTGTGTGGTTTGATACTAGCAAATCGAAAGCAAATGCTAAAAGAAGATGACAATGGAAGCTTTCTCGAATAGCATATCTGGAGAGAGGCATTCCACATCGACCAATCTTGGGACCATATCTGTTTTCGCTCTATGAAATAACTTACTAGGAATAAAAACGTATGCCACAATAGTTACAATAAAATTTTCGGTCAAAAATTTTACACATTGCCACGGTCTACTTCAAAATTCGTTTTTTGATTTTTTTTGTATTTTTGTAATCTTTCTGTTTAGCCAAACTTCCGTAAATGGTAGTGTAAGCTTTAAAAAAAAGTAATCCTAAAGTAATTTGTTGACTCAAGTAATATTTGCACGTAATTTATTGGGGTATTAGTCGGTATTAGAACGCATTCCTAATTATATCTAAATCGACAAATTCCATGTTATTTAAGGAAGATTTACAATTTTATTTAATTATAAACCATCACTATACATACATACGTAATCCATTACAATTTATCTAAGATATTTCTTCAGATATTTTATCTAAAATATACGGAAAAAGATTATGTGGATGTTTATTGATAAAAAAAAACATTGATTATTTCGAGAGAGCCATTGTTTAAAAATAAAATACTAATGAAATTCGATGCGTTGGTACATTAATATAATCGTAGTTAAACGTTTTTTCTTTGCAACTGGAAACTCTTGTATAAGTAAAGGCTTTTCCAATAGGGACATGAATCATCGAACTGTCACTGTCAATTTATTCAGTAAACTTAACATTTTCATCATGGTAAAGTACACGAACGAACAACGTCTGCAAATTATAAAAATTTACTACAGAAATTCGGAGTCGGTGACCGCTACTTTAAGAGCGTTAACTCCGATTTTCGGTCGTAATTCTCGCCCTAGTAGACAGGCAGTAACAAATTTAGTGTAAAAATTTGAGTCTACATATTCGTTGTGTAATGTTGCCGTGCCAGTGAGACAACGGGTTGGTCGAAGTGTCGAAAATATCGCTGCCGTTGAAACGTCCGAAGCAAATGATCTAAATCAGTCAATTCCACGGCGTTCTCAAGAGTTGGGCATCGCCCAGTCCACTTTATGGCGAATTTTGCGTAAGGATCTTGGTTTACACCCATACAAGATCAAGCTGACTCAAGAAAATTGAAGCCGATGGACCATTTGAAGTGACGTACGTTCTCCGATTGGGCTCTGGAAAAGATGCGCCAAGATGATCAATTTCATCGCAAAATCATTTTCAGTGACGAAGCTCATTTTTGGCTCAATGGGTTCGTCAATAAGCAAAATATGCGTTATTGGTCGGGTGAAAATCCACATGTGCTTCATGAAACACCACTTCATCCACAAAAAATAACTGTTTGCATGCCGACGGCGTCATAGGGCCATATTTTTTCGTCGACGATAATGATCGTCACGTTACTGTGAATGGTAATCGTTATCGCGCTATGATTACCGATTTTTTTTGGCCCGAATTGGAAGATATGGACTTGGACAACATGTGGTTTCAGCAGGACGGTGCCACAAGCCACACAGCACACGTTACAATCGATTTATTGAAGAGTAAGTTTGATGAGCGTGTTATCTCAAGAAATGGACTAGTCGATTGGCCGCCTCGTTCGTGCGATTTAACGCCTCTAGACTTTTTTCTTTGGAGCTACGTCAAGTCATTGGTCTATGCCAACAAGCCGACAACGTTAGAAGAGCTCAGAGCTAACATTGAACGCGAAATAGCAGCCGTTTCGGCCTAATTGTGTGGCCGAGTCAGCGAAAATTGGATCCAACGAATCGACCGCTGCAAACGTGCCCGCGGTGGCCATATGAACGAAGTCGAGTTCCATTCATAAATGTCTTGATTGTACTTCAACCCGATAATAAAGTTTTTGAAATATCTCAAATGGTCTGCATTTTATTTTGAAAAAAAGTTGTCAAGTCCTTATTGGAAAACCCTTTACTTACTATTTCTGTTTAAACAAGCTCAATCTAAAAATAAATTTGTAAATATTTAGGTTTTGTATTATACGAGGGTGGTCTGCAAGATTTCCTACCTAACAAAGATACAAGACATTTTTTTTCCAAATTTATGTTTATTTTTCTACATAGTCTCGTTGCAACTCCACATATTTCTCCCAGCGATGCTTCCATCTCTTTAACCCGTCCAAATAGTACTCGTTCACGAAGGTGATTGCCTCCTTATTTGATGAAAATCTCTGTCCTCTTTTGAAATCACTAATAACTAGTGATGGTAAGCAAATTGTTTACAAGCATATGAAGAGAATGTGTTAAAACAGTGCCGGTTCCAATTTTAACATTCGATTCAAAATTTTTGTTTTTCAAACGTCTACCTAAGGACAAAACAATTAACTCAAGTTGTTTACTTTGGTCAATTAAACAAATCCATTATCAAGAAACGTCGAGAACTCGTTAATGGTAAAAAGATACTGATTTATTGATGGTTTTATACCACGTTGCCAAATTTACACTTCTTTTGAGAAATTACACGACGATACAAAATTTCTATATTAGGACCGTCGACACTGAATTAATTAAGGTTTAACCTATTTGACGATTATCCGTGAATTTCTAACCATACTGTATATACTAATGTGGGCTAAAAATAGTAAGACTTTCTAATTTAAATTTCGCGCGAAAACCCATTCGTCGAAATATTTCTTTTCTAGGTTGGTATGACTGTCAGTGACATATGTGCTAAATGTCATATCAAAATAATCATTAGTGTTTAGTATACGCTTGTCTTTCTAAAGTACAAAAGTGCATTCGGCGATTTTTACAATGAGTGAAATTATTCAACAAAGAAGTTCCAATTTTGTGTACGGAATCAAATTGTTGGTGCCGAAACGTTCAGAATGTTGCAAAAGGCCTTCGGTGATAATTGTTTGTTGCGAGCAAGTGTTTTTGATTGGTACGAATTATTCAAAGAGGGTCGAGAACGCGTTGATGACGAACCACGTCCAGAACGGCCATCAACATCAACTGATGATCAACGCGTCAATAGAATCAAGAAATTGGTGCTTGAGAATCGACTATTAACAGTCAGAGACCTTACTGGCGTCGTTGGAATATCGGAAGGATCAGTGAAAACCATTTTGAAAGATCATTTGTGCCTAAGAAAAGTGAAAGCACGATTTGTTCCAAAATCACTCAATTTTTTCGAAAAACAGCGTCGCGTTGACGTCTGTGAAACAATGCTTTCCGACTATCAAGGCAAAATTAAAGGCATCATAACTAGAGATGAGACTTGGATCTACGCTTATGACCCGGAAACAGACGATCAATCGGCCGAATATCGTATCAAAGGTGAGCCGAAGCCCAAAAAAACCACGTCAAAGCAAGTCAAAAATCAAGGTTATGTTGACAGTTTTCTTCGATTATCGAGGTGTGGTGCACTCCGAATTCCTTCCGACCGGCCGAACTGTCAACAAAGAATACTATTTGAGTGTTATGCGTCGTTTGCGCAATGATATTCGTAAAAAGAGACCAGAATTATGGGCCGACAACTCTTGGTTTTTGCACCACGATAATGCACCGTCGCATACTGCATTAATTCTTCGTAAGTTTTTCGCCAAATTTTCAACCAATATCGTGCCGCAACCACCGTATTCGCCTGATTTAGCTCCTTGTGACTTCTGGCTATTCAGCAAACTCAAACGACCGCTCCGGGGAAACCGTTTTGAGTCAATTGAAGACATTAAACGTGAATCGCTGCGCGCATTGAAGGCTATTCCTGAAATTGGCTTTAACAACTGTTTCGAGAATTGGAAGAAACGTTGGCACAAGTGTATTGGGGCCAGGGGGGATTACTTTGAGGGGGACGAAATAGATTTGGAAGAATAAATCAAGAATTAAAAAATTATGAACAAAGTCTTACTATTTTTTGCCCACAGTAGTACAATTAAGAAACCTCGTGTATTGTAGTCCTTTTGATAATAAATTTCTCATTTTAACGTCAGCCAAAATGAAATATTTAGAAAACCCTTCCCGCAGTATATATAATTTTAAATCAATTTATCAATGACGTGAATTTATTATAAAAAAAAGAATATTTCACCCCACCGTTCGAAGTTAGACGAAAACCATTTTTCATAAAAGGGCATCAACAACAAAAAAACATTTTAACATCTAGACAGGAAAAGTACTAAGCGCAATATTTCATTTTAATTGTGTCTAGGAGTGCTTTCAGTACTGGCTCCTGGAAAAGTAACTACTTATTCACACCTGGGAAACTTTCTAACAGTTCTCTCGAAAAAAAAGAGAGAATGTAATGGAAGGAATGAGGATCTGCGGAATAAAAGGTTTTCGCTGAAAATTTCCCAGAATAATTTCATGCGAAAAGACAATAGACGACACGGGTAGCTTATGTGTCGTTATAAATGCGGAAATAAAACTGCATAGGCTGGCGTAGTTGTTCTGGTTGACGTGTAAATAAACTAGATGAATTTATATGCTGTCGAAGGACTGAAAAGTAAATTTATGTGAAGACGTTAATTTTCTTTACTCTACGTTTTATTCATTTTATTTATTGATGAAATGGAATAACACTTAAATAAAAATAACCTTTTAATATAGTGCAATTTTTAATCTTAAATACATACGTCGATAACCAAGTTGTCAACAACAGCTGTAGAAAAATTCTCATACTTATTAAAAAGTCGGTGTTGTAGTACCGTATTTTAACCTTTGTACAATCCGCAATTTTTTTTTTAGAACATTACTTGTACTTTAATAAAATACCCGTTGAAATACAAGGTGTTTCAAGACAAGAATATAAAAATCTGACTTTTAATCCTTGATGTATACTTTTGCAGATATAAAAGATTGAGAAATGTGCCTTTTACGAGTGTAGCCGTTTATATTTCGGAAATAGCAAACCAAAAAAAATTTAATTATCGAAAATAGTTTTAGTGCTTTTCAAAATATTCTCCTTGGAAATCAATGCACTTTTGCATTCGTTTAAACCAATCCGAAAACCATTGCTACCACTGTGAAGTCGGTGTCTCCAAAATATGAGTTTTGAATGCCTCAACTGCCTCTTCCGGCATAGAAAACCGTTGAATACGAATTTTATTCTTCACGTGTGGGAACAAAAAGAAATCACAGGGTGCTAGATCAGGGTTGTACGGCGGATGGTTCATCAATTCAATGTTTTGCGCGGTCAAATATTTAATTTTTCGAATCGACCTATGAGAGCTCGCATTGCCATGGTGGAGAATGATCTGTCGTTTTCGGTATGTTTTCCCTATTTCTTCAAAAACTTTTGGCAAACAAACAGTTGTGCACCATCCGGAATTGACCGTTCTACAATTCTCTAAAGGCACGGTTGCAACGTGACCGGTTTTTCCGGAAAAACAGGCGACCATTTGTTTTGATGTGGTTCGAGTGCGAACAACTTTTGTTGGTTTTGGCATCTTGGAATACCCACACAGTCGACTGCTGTTTACTATCTTGCTCATACATATAGATCCAAGATTCATCACCTGTGATAACTTTATAAATGTTCTTCCAAGTACCGCCATTCTATTTTTTGTGCATTTCTTGGCACCAATCGACGCGAGTCAAATTATGTGGTACCCAACGTGAACATAGCTTCTTAACGGCTAAATGTTCATGTAGGATCTTATGCACGCTGATGTTACTAACACCCAGAGACGCCTCGATTTCACGGTATGTCACATGAGGGTTTTGCATTATCAATTCAGACACTGCATTACTGCTTTCCGACACAACAACATTTGTGGGACGACCTTCACGAAATTCATTGTCCAAAGAACGCCGTTCGAGTTTGAATCCACTATACCAACGATATATTGTAGTTTTTGATGGTGCTTCATCACCATATAAAGAATTCAACTCGTCGATGCATTTTGTTGAGATAATCCACGCCGAAAGTTATGAAAAACAATTGCACGGAAATGTTCGCGAGTTAATTCCATTTTTTCGCTGACATAAAATTTTCAAGTTACTGTCAACAGTAGAAATAGCGACCGGATAATAAAACTGTCAAACTAAATAAATGTCAAAAATGACAAACTTCACGATGCAATCATCAGATCGAAGGCAACACTGACAGTTTTGCCAGTTCCCGAAATATAAACGGCTACCCTCGTATCATATAGGTTTCTTTGAATAATATAATGCGTGTTTTATTGTATATCTAAAAAGTTCGGATAGTTATCTAACACACTGTGAATATTGTATCTTGTTTTCTTAGTTAAAAAAATCGTGCATTCGAGGATTAATATGTATTATACGAGCATTATTCATATGAAAAACATACGAAGAGATGTTGCACTCGTCTCTCAAGTTGTATATTGTTACTGTATTTGTATCTTAAACGGTTAAATTAGCACATATTTTTCCAGAGAATTGCTGAATAACAATAGAAAGTTCCAAACAACCTCTAATTATCTCATTAGATATTTACACCGCATAAAATAAGCAGTCGCAGCTACAAATAGAAACCGTTTATAAATAATTAACGTTATCTATGTATCTAGTAGTTTAACTAATACCCGATATACACTTTCCAATGTATGGATCAATAAAATACAAATATTTGCTTTGTTAATAACGTGTATAGCATGATATTAACACACAAACCTAAGCCAGTTATCGAAGTAAATATGTATTTATGTTTTATTAAGGCTGTTCATAAAGTATTTAGTTTGTATACGAATGAATACTTCAATTATTAGCATTGAGATTCAGAAGTAGCAGCAAATAACACATGGATTTAATAATGTATTTAACACGTGTAAATTATGTAATTCTTAGGAATGACTATAGTCTTTCTGTCGAATACAAAGAGGAAATGTTACATATTTTTTAAATACAGTGTTTAAAATGTTTAACGGATATTTCATCAGAATGATAGTAAATTTTAAAAAAAATTATTTAACATAATTGTTTTGGTTTCAGTACATTTGTGAACTTGTTTGAGCAATTGCATATAATTATGCGCTTTTAGGATTCTAAACAGAAAAAAAAATTAACCCACTTTATACATCCTACGAGGGAGCGTTTTAATATTCGCGGAATGAGCGGGTTGTAGAGGGGTGAGTAGGCACATTGGGGGCGTATCCTGTGCAGCGACTCATGATTAGTATAAATACGAAGTTTCATTGTTATTAGACAGTTAGTCTTTGAGCTATCGTCAACCAAGTAACATAATCAGGAGTGAAAAGTGAAATATGGAAAAAATCGAATATCGTGCCGTTATAAAGTTCCTTAGCAGGCAAGGAAAATCAGTCGCGACCATAATGAATGAGATGTCATTGGTTTACGGCGACTCTTGTCCAGGAAAAACCATGGTGTACAAGTGGCATAGTTTATTTAAACAAGGAAGGGAATCCCTTGAAGACGACCCGAGGCCGGGCAGGAGCATTGAGGTGACCACGCCAGCACTTATCCAAAAAGTTGAACAAATTGTACTCGAAGATGCTCGACTAAAGAAGAAACAACTCGCAGAAATGGTTGGAGTATCCGATACAACAATTTTTAAAATCCTACACGATCATCTCGGCATTTCTAAGGTCAGCGCAAGATGGGTGCCGAGAATGCTCACGCCGCCGCAAAAACAACAGCGCGTAGAGTGTTCGCGTGCATTTTTGGACCTCTGTAATGAAGACAAGGATGTTGCATTGAGTGGAATTGTTACTGGAGACGAAATTTGGGTTCATCATTATGAACCTGAGTCCAAACAAGACTCCATGCAGTGGCATAAAAAGGGCACAGCACCTCCCAAGAAATTTAAAGTGTCACAATCAGCTGGGAAACTCATGGCAACGGTATTTTGGGACTCGGAAGGAATATTGTTGATTGATTATAAAGATAAAGGTGTTTCTATAACAGGAGAATATTACGCTTCAATATTAGAGCGACTAAAAGAAGCCATTAAAGAGAAAAGACGGGGAAAATTGACAAAAGGTGTTCTGCTTTTGCACGACAACGCGCCCGTCCACAAGAGCCGCGTTGCGTTAGCTGCCCTGCATAAGGTGGGCTTCGAAATTGTGAATCACCCACCCTACAGCCCAGACCTGGCCCCGAGTGATTATTACCTGTTTCCGAAAATGAAAAAAGAGCTTCGGGGTAAAAAATTTACTGCCGATGATGAAGTCAAGGAGGCAGTTTCGGCGTATTTTGCAGATAAAGAGAAATAATTTTTTTATGAGGGTATAAATAAATTAATTGAAAGATGTGAAAAATGTATCCGTCTTGCAGGTGAATATATTGAAAAAGAAAAATAATTTGGTTTTTTTATTTCCACCCCTTGTCCCCCATTCCGCGAATATAAAAACGCTCCCTCGTAAGTAACAATACGCAGCTGTTACAATTATAAATTCTTAAAAAAAGACTATTTACAGTCAATATTAATGACATCCAACGTTTGCTTTTTATTGTGCAATAAATACTTTTCAAGTTGTTTGATGGCCATACATTAAATAAGTAACAAATAATTAAGCAATAAAGATTTATTTCATACGTTGCATACATTATTTCCTAGTTCTAATCAGATCTCTCCATTAATGAATGCGGTTTTAATGGCCGTACGTAGGCAGAGGACATGTGTTAATAAATAGACTGTGTAAAGACGGTCGGCCTACCATGACTATGTTGTTACATCGATTGCAAACATTAAAACAAATGAACATCAGAAGTGTACGTAATTTACTGTCACAACAGTAATAACAATGTTAATAATAAGAGAACGAATAACTGTCAACTATAAAAGCCCCGTCGTATTTTTACGAGGACGTAGGCGAATATTCGTTATGATTTAGTCGTAGTTGTGCAAAAGCACTAACATAGTTACGATGATACTTAAAAGTATATATGTACATGTATGACGATTTATATTAATTAATGTAAAAGCGATATTGGATTAATAAATAAATGGGTTTTAGATGGACGCGGTTTCAGACGAGACACTCAAAATATACGAGGGGTGTTTCCAATATTCTGGGAATTAGTGCTAAAATTAAATAACGCAGAACTTATACACCATGCTATTGATGCCAGACAAGTCTTGACATGTTTATGCAACTATCTAGTGCAACATTGTTTAGTCTGATTCAGGTATTCGACTGATGCAGACACGTTTTAGTAGCACTGTTTTTGTAACCATGGAACACGCGGCAAAATCTCAAAGAGCGACAATTTTCTTTTTGTGGAAAGAAGATGTGAAAACGTCAGAAATTATTAGTCGTCTGCAAGGAGTATTTGGTGAATCTGCAGAATCCAAAAGTACTGTTTATCGGTGGATCGATCGTGTTAAAGCCGGTAGAACATCACTAGAAGACGATCCACGCAGTGGGCGGCCAAGCACGTCGGTAAATGAAAGAAATATTACTGCCGTCGAAAACCTACTGAAAGACGACAGGCGATTGACTATTCGTCAAATTAGTGTACACCTAGGGATAGGTACACGACAAGTTCATGACATCTTGCATGATTGTTTGGGCGTTAGCAAGGTTTTGGCGCGCTGGGTGCCAAGGCTGCTGGTACCAGAACAGAAACTCAGTAGGTCTGATACTTGTCGTCAACTTCAAGAGCTGTTAGCCCGTTACGGTGATGAATTTTGGCAACGAGTAATAACCACTGATGAAACGTGGATTCCTTATTTCAATCCTGAGACGAAAATTCAATCCAAAGAATGGCGCAAACCTGAAGAAGGGCCTCCACTTAAAGCGCGTGCAATTCCGTCTGTTGGAAAGGTAATGCTTACTGTATTCTGGGGTTGCGAAGGGATTATTTTCATGGATTATCTGCCGAGAGGTACTACAATTAATGCAGAATATTACTCAAATTTATTATCCGGACCACTGCGACACGCACTAATCAAAAAACGGCCTGGAAAGTTGCATAAGCGTCCGTTATTGCAACAGGATAATGCAAGACCACACACCGCAAGAAAAACGAAGGATGTTTTGAACGATTTACGATGGAAATTGCTACCGCACCCACCTTATTCCCCAGATCTTGCAGCCAGTGATTACCATCTGTTTCCAGATTTGAAAAACCCATACGGGGCATTCGATTTGAAAGTTTAACTGACGTAAAACGTGACATAATAGGTGGATCAACAAGACACCAAAAAGCTTCTTTGAGGACGGCTTAAAAAAATTAGTTTATCGTTGGGATAAATATATTCAGTTAAATGGTGATTATGTTGAAAAACGACATTGTAATATTGACGAAAATTAACAAAATTATAAAAGTTATATGTAATTCCCAGAACTTTGGAAACATCCCTCGTATATTAAAGAATGTAAAATAGCTTATAGGAAAGATATATTACTGTCATAGGTTCCCAAACTTTTTAAAGCCATGGCGCCCTTAACGTTCGGATTATTTCCGGCGGCCTCCTTTATATGAAGCAAAGCTAGAGTTTTGATAATTTTAAGTCTAAAATCTTATATTTTTCAATTTTTTTCATATTGGCGAGGCTGTCGCGGCACATTTAGAGACTCTTTGCAGCGCCCTCAGGCGCCACGGTGCATACTCTGGGTACCTCTGCTGTAAGCAATGAACAGTATAACGGTGTATTCCAATTAAAAAAGAGCGTAGTAAGTAGAATAATCCTTCAACTGGAATGTATTTTATTCTTCATTATTTAGGTAAATTTGAATGGAGACTGTGGTTGATTGAATTAATCAAAAAAGGTAAAACGCCTTTCCATATCAATGTCCGAATTCTGTATACGTATTTCGACAACTAAGTTGTCATCATCAGTAGATAGTTAATCACAGTGTCGTACAAAAAGGTTCAGTAAATAATAAGTGGAACTCGAAAGACTTAGATTGAAAGATCGTTTTTACTTAAAAGAAGCCAAAGGAAATAAGCTAGTAATTGTGAATAAAAACGATTACTTTCTAAGAATGAAAAACTTAATTTCAGAAGGTCCATATGTTAAATCTAAGAAAAATCCATTACCCAAAATGATTAGAGACACTAAAGATGCGTTAAAAATGTCCAAGGTTAATAACTCCTAGTAAAAATTATAAATTAAGTCTGAATAATCCCTTAATCCCTAGATTGTATTGTTTCCCTAAAATACACAAAATAGGTAACGCGATGAGACCAATTGTTTCAGAGATTAACTCACTCACTTATTTATTTTCAAATGGTTAGTGAATGAACAGAAAAATTTGCGCGAAAAACTTGAAAGTTTGTCAGCTGCTAATTCAGTAGAATTTATTCAAAGAATTAAAGATTGTAAATTGGAAGACGGGGAAATTTTAGGGTCCTTCAACGTCGTATGTTAGATAAATAACCTAACTTTTTAGATATACAATAAAACATTCATTGTATTATTCAAAAAAAGCGAAAAACTACAAAGAAACTTATATGATATATGTAGGTTCCTTGAGAAAGCTAGTGTGTGTTTTTTTAACGGAAGTAATGCGCGGCATTTTCTGTGTGAGACTGTGATTAATAATCTACTGATGATGACAATTAGTTGTTGAAATCGTGTACAGAGTACAACGTTAATATTTACTCAAAATAGGTTCCAGAAACAATATAACGTCTGACATGGTAACTAATGCATACATAGATTTTTTAATCTCATTTTTCGGAATGTTTAGCACCTATGTCACGGCTGATTGAATTGCTGCAATATCTTCATAAAACACTCCTTTTTTTATACCAATTTTCAATTTAGAGAAACAAGAATAGTTGCATGGTGCTAGATCAGACGAATATGGTGGATCGTCAGTGATACGACTTTATTTTCATGTTCAAAATTCACCTACTTTTAAGTTTAAGGTCTTGTGAAGTTGTGCATTACCGTATAATAAAAACAGCGGCTTTTCCACTGGATATTCGGTTCCAACTTGAAGAATTTTTAACCACAAACGATGTAAAACACTTAAATAATATTCCCCATTAACAGTTTGATTTTTTGAACAAATTCCTTGTGGACAATACCCTTTGAGTCATAAAAAACAATCAACATTATCTTGACTCTTGGCTTTTAAAACCTCAATTTTTTGGATTTTGGCTCGCCTTTCAATTTCCAATCTGCAGACCGATGCTTAATTTCAGTGAATTTCCATCGATAGCAATAATTTCATGAATTTTTTCAACTAACTCAGCACGATTTGCAGCTTCTGAACGTCCAGGATCGTCATTTAAATATTCACCTCTTCGACCATTTCCAACTCGTGTAAACTACGTATAAACTTGTGTACGAGACATACAATCATCACCATAAACTTTTTGAAATAAAAAAGAATTATCTTTTTAATGCGGCTACTGTCTGATAGATGGCGCTACGTGTTTTATGGTTTAAAGTTCACTTACTGATGAGTAAGTTAGATAAATAACTTTACCTTGTCATCAGTTATACTTGTGTTATTAAGGAACGATTCTTTCTTGAATTATCGTACCTTTTCGATACAGAAAAATGATGAGAAAACAATACCTCCCTCTTTCGTTCAAACATACGAATGTACGATGGCGAGAGGAGGGAAAGAGGGAAGAACAAGGGCGTTTCGTGCGTACGTTCGTATGTTTAAACGAAAGAGGAAGGTGTATCGAAAAGGTGCGATAAACTCACAAAGAATTGTTCGTTAATAAACACAAGTTTACCTGATGAGAGATGAATTCCTTGAAACGCGTGGTAAATAGGCTGTTATTAACATTTGAATTATTCTTATAACGTTCATTTAATGGAAATTCGCCAAGATTTTAAAGTAACTGTAACTGTTAACGATTTTAGCAAGATGACACGTTTTTTCTATGTTTGATCGAACGACATTATATCGCTTCTATTGTCAAAATGTCGTATATTATTTTTATACAATTCAAATATCAACGCAATTGACAGAAATAGAGGCTAAATAAAATACATAAATAAAATCGAAGGCATATTATATTTATCTCGTTATTTTCAGAAGAAATTGTCTACAAGACACGACATTATATTCCTTCTAATGTCAAAATGTACCGTGCTATTTTGTACGGTTCAAATATCAACGTAATTATGACAGAAATAAAGTCTAAATAAAATACAGAAAGAAAAGCGAAGAAATATTATATTTATCTTGTTTGTTTAAGAGAAATTGTTTTGAAAACACAATCTCCCACGCGGACTCGTTAAAATATACTTTGCCATATTGAATTTTATCAGTTCTAAAGAAAAAACAGCACAATCAGTAGCCCAGTATCTTTCGACAAAAACAACAGAACAATACCGTCGGTACAAACAAAATATGATCTTTTATTTATCAACACAGGAACCTATACACCACCTTAATTCTCTGTGTATAAGTACGTACATGAAACATATCACAAATGGGTATTATACAAGTACTCCGTGTTATAGTACACATGCATTTGCTGATGCAAGTAATTTACCATTCGCCCACTCTTTGAGTTCGCTCGATATTTATATTGTGGGCATATTTTATAACCCAGCCGTTTTTATTGCCTCTTTTCCTGTGCATGCTGGAGGAGCGTCAATTCGTAAAATTTTATCGGGCTTTGGAGAATAAATCATCTGCAGTTTTATCCCGAGAAAGTGACACACGGTAATATCTGTGCAATATGTTATAGGAACAGCCTGGGATAATACTCTGTACATATCTACGTACTGCATATTATAAATTACGTGCTCGTATAGTACTGAAATGGTTTTCTCTGAATTTTGAGAGCCTCGTTCAAGTACTAGAGCCGGTAAATACTTTTGAGAGACTATAAAATAGTTGAGCACCTATGAAAACTAAAATTATTGAAGCAAAACACCGTACTTTTCCACAAAATAAGTTTTTATTTGAAAACTAAATGCAGATTTCATGTACACCGCGCATATCGTCAGGAGTAACCATTACTATTGACGATATGTGCAATCCATATGAAATGTATGTGCATCTAGTTTGTGAAAAAGCTTTCATTTCAATAATATTTTGTGAGATTTTTTCGATTTTGCTGGAGACGTGAACGTTTCAGAGTTGTACTCTACGAAATTGTCAATTTAAAAGAATCAAGAGCGACATATGCATATGTTTCGTGAATTTTAAAATAAACATGATTTATTTTATTTATAATATAAATATTTTATTTACAATAATATAAACACAAGAAAAAACAAGGGATTGGAAACTAAGTAATAAATGGAACTGCTTATTAAAGTCTGCAAATCATTGTCGTCGAGATGCGTACATGTAGAACAGCGTAGTCACGGAGCATGATTTTAGGACACCGATACAGCTGTAAGATAATTATGGTCAACAGTTGTGTTAGTGCTGAAACTATTTGGGGACGTCACTTTGTTGAGAACATACACCAGTTTATATGAGATTTTCTAGACTTAGAATACGATGATGCAAGGTATGGTAATTTTGAGAAGTCATGGATATTAATGAATATTCGTGCGCTGACATTTTCGAAGGTCCTAAAAACAATTTTAGTGTCAAAATTTATATAAATTTTTTAGTTTAATACTGACAAGAAAAATATTCGAAAAATCAAGTCAAAAAGTTAACTTTTGGATGTGTAACTGGGTTATGTCCCGAATTTGAATGATTTGCCTATAAAAGATAGTGAGTCTGTATTCTACTAGTTCAGAACTGATGCCTTATACATTATGAAGGCTAAATTCGAAACTTTTTATTTTGACCAAAAACTCAATTTATTCAAAGGGGTATACTCGCAAAAATTGACAATTTTTAGGAATTATTTGATGTTAATGAATGTTCGTATGTTAACATTTACGATGGTCCTAAAAACGATTTTAATGTCTAAACTTGTGCAACTCTTCTGTTTTAATACTGAGAGAATAAAACATTCGAAAAACCAAGTCAAAATAATAACTTTTGGATGTGTAACTGGGTTATGTCCCGAATTTGAATGATTTGCCTATAAAAGATAGTGAGTCTGTATTCTACTAGTTCAGAACTGATGCCTTATACATTATGAAGGCTAAATTCGAAACTTTTTATTTTGACCAAAAACTCAATTTTTTCAAAGGGGTATACTCGCAAAAATTGACAATTTTTAGGAGTCATTGGATGTTGATGAATGTTCGTATGTTAACATTTACGATGGTCCTAAAAACGATTTTAATGTCTAAACTTGTGCAACTCTTCTGTTTCAATACTGAGAGAATAAAACATTCGAAAAATCAAGTCAAAATGTTCATTTTTGGATGTGTAAATGGGTTATGTCCCGGATTTGAATGATTTGCCTATAAAAGATAGTGAGTCTGCATTCTACTAGTTCAGAACTGATGCCTTATACATTATGAAGGCTAAATTCGAAACTTTTTATTTTGACCAAAAACACAATTTTTTCAAAGGGGTATACTCGCAAAAATTGACAATTTTTAGGAGTCATTGGATGTTGATGAATGTTCGTATGTTAACATTTACGATGGTCCTAAAAACGATTTTAATGTCTAAACTTGTGCAACTCTTCTGTTTTAATACTGAGAGAATAAAACATTCGAAACACCAAGTCAAAATATTAACTTTTGGATGTGTAAATAGGTTATGTCCCGGATTTGAATGATTTGCCTATAAAAGATAGTGAGTCTGCATTCTACTAGTTCAGAACTGATGCCTTATACATTTTGAAGGCTAAATTCGAAACTTTTTATTTTGACCAAAAACACAATTTTTTCAAAGGGGTATACTCGCAAAAATTGACAATTTTTAGGAGTCATTGGATGTTGATGAATGTTCGTATGTTAACATTTACGATGGTCCTAAAAACGATTTTAATGTCTAAATTTGTGCAACTCTTCTGTTTTAATACTGAGAGAATAAAACATTCGAAACACCAAGTCAAAATATTAACTTTTGGATGTGTAAATAGGTTATGTCCCGGATTTGAATGATTTGCCTATAAAAGATAGTGAGTCTGCATTCTACTAGTTCAGAACTGATGCCTTATACATTATGAAGGCTAAATTCGAAACTTTTTATTTTGACCAAAAACTCAATTTATTCAAAGGGGTATACTCGCAAAAATTGACAATTTTTAGGAGTCATTGGATGTTGATGAATGTTCGTATGTTAACATTTACGATGGTCTTAAAAACGATTTTAATGTCTAAACTTGTGCAACTCTTCTGTTTTAATACTGAGAGAATAAAACATTCGAAACACCAAGTCAAAATATTAACTTTTGGATGTGTAAATAGGTTATGTCCCGGATTTGAATGATTTGCCTATAAAAGATAGTGAGTCTGCATTCTACTAGTTCAGAACTGATGCCTTATACATTTTGAAGGCTAAATTCGAAACTTTTTATTTTGACCAAAAACACAATTTTTTCAAAGGGGTATACTCGCAAAAATTGACAATTTTTAGGAGTCATTGGATGTTGATGAATGTTCGTATGTTAACATTTACGATGGTCCTAAAAACGATTTTAATGTCTAAACTTGTGCAACTCTTCTGTTTCAATACTGAGAGAATAAAACATTCGAAAAATCAAGTCGAAATGTTAACTTTTGGACGTGTAAACGGATTATCTTTTAGATTTTCCTATAAAAAACAGAGAGTTTGCATTCTACTAGATTCCCTTAAAAAAAATTACGAGTTTGTAATCTACTGGTTCAGAATTACGGTCCTACGTACTATGAACGCTAAATTCGAAACTTTAGGTTGACGAAAACTGCTTTTAATACTATAATTTATGCACCTCTTTTGGTTTTGGTTTAATCCTTTGAAAATAAAAAGTTTTAAAAAACATGTTAAAATGTGAACTCTCCGATGGGTAAATCGATTTATCTTTAAAGTTTAAATAATTTTACAATGAAACTAATATTTTATTCCGCTAATTCTGAACTACTTTATATACCAGGAAATTTAAATTTAAAAGTTTGTATTTTAACACAAGAAAAAAATTTACAGTAAGGGAGTTGTATAAAAGTTTTCGTCTTACACGATAAAACGGAAGATAATAAAGTGGATTACGAATGCTCTAAGGAAAGAGCTCATTGGATATTTTCGCAGATTTACTCCAATGATTTTCCGTTTCCGTGACTACATAATAAAAAAAAATAAACGCTGTATGCAATGTCATGGTTGTTACTATATATAGAGGGGCGGTGAATACGGGGTACTGCTGCACGGGTCAGAGATTTCTCGGCTCCCCCGGGCGCCTATCTGGGGTTCAGTGGCGTGTGGAGTTTTTATAATATTCATAAATATGGTCGAACGCGGCAAATTTATAAATCTGAGCTGAAGTGATCACGAACCGAAACACGATACATAATAAAAGACATTTCGAATGTTATCGGTATTACTGTTGGCAGTTGGGGGGAAAAGTCGTGAAGAAAATATGAAACTGCCGTGGTAGAAAGATGTACTTGCTTTAGTTTAAAAGTTTTACTGTGATTTGAAGAAAATATATTTTTCTTTTTTAGAGATTTTTACGGGTTCATATAATATTATGTAAAAAAATAATTGCTTTCTTTTTATATAAACTCGACAAATTATTGTTTGAATAAAGTTTACAATAACCTTAATTCCAGGTTGATTTCTTTATTCTGCTTTTTGATCATTCGATTTTTAATTCGTGGTTTGCGTTTTTTGGGTATTTTGGTCAGCAATTATTTGTCTTGTTCTAAATAATTTTTCGAAATGTTCTTCTTCTCAGGTGTTTGTTTTTGGAAAGTATAATGGACGTGATTTTCCGTTATCTTCTTCCATAGGATACAAACATATATATATGTGTGTGTGTGTATATATCGTAAGTCTGTAAGTATGAGTAATATTGGATTCTCGGACTCTCCACGATGTTGGACAAAAGTTGTTGAAAGAATCGGTGTTTCGATGACATTTCAATCATTTTCTTCAGAAGTTGTTTCGTAGTGCAGAAGATAATTGAGATGTCATCGAAACGTCGAGACATCGATTCTTTCGAGAACTTCTATTCAACATCACGGAGAGCCCGAGAATCTAATATTACTCAAATATATATATATATATATATATATATATATATATATATTTGGTACGTAGACTTCCGCGGTCGTGGTCCATACTATACTATCTGCTTCTAGGCTTCCGGGCTGGAACCACGTCACTGGTATAGCTACCGACGTTTCATACCCACTCCTATGACATCGTCAAGGTTCAACTACTGCTAGTGTCTGTCGCACTGAAACTGAGTTTCAGTGCGATGCTTCATAACATCAAGATAATATACAGCACTGATTGTTAGATTAGTTGGTGCAAAGTCTTTGTGCAAATCAACATTATCTTCAGTCTTGACTTCTTCAAACAGCTTTCGGTCTTTCTTCGTTTGGATGCTTTCATTCGGAGCTTTGATGCTTGGTCTGGATCATATTGAAATCACCACGTCTCATCGCCAGTTACAATAGAATACCTGAAGTTTTCGTCCTTTTTTGAGTCTATAATCAAATCTGTACAATGTTGAATTCGGAGCAATCATCAGTTAGATTGTGTGGTACAAACCTTGCACAAATCTTTCTCAGTCCCAAATGCTGTGTCAGATGAATTGAATCTTTGGAAATATTTAAGTCCATTCCCACGTATCGCAATGATGATTTCCGCACATTTTTTATAAATTCACGCACAAGTTCGATGTTACTTTCGGTAACCACAGATTTTTTTCAGTAAGATGTTCGCCGTCTTTATATCATTTATACCACTCGCTACTCGTACGTGAATACACATCACCATACACTTGTTTCATCAAACTAAACGTTTCAGTAAAGGATTTACCAAGTTTAAAACAGAATTTGGTATTTGCGCTTTGTTCAAAATTCATATTTCGACCAATGCCAAATGCACACTGTTATTTATGCGCAATTTCTCCGCTTCTAATGATGCAAATGGCATGATATTTTGACATAACATTGGTGAAAGATCTAGCTTATCGACGCATATTTTTTTTAATAGATGGCGCCGCTAAGAATTACTATTTTAAAGAAGTTCTGTTTCCTCTGCGACAGACCGTGTACATCGTACTGTAAGCGTACATTCTTCCGCCCTTTTTTCTTAAAACATTACCTAAACCATTATATTCATACGAGATTGCATATTTACTCACTTCCTAGATGCCGGGTCATTAATCCATGTCGTTATACAAGAATAGAAGTAGATGAATGTCATGGTGATTGATACACCCTTACACAAACACGTATTTATTTAACAACAATGCACCGAAGTACAAAATGAGTCGCTTAAGTGTGTAATTTAAAGAGCAATGTTCCTCGCATACTCAACGGTGTATAGTCGATAGGTCAGATCCTTGTGCACTCCGTCCGCCTGTGTCCGTATATTATATAATTTTCTCTGTGCACAAAGCTCGCCGATTTTTGTCCGTTTTGCTTCACCACTCTCGATCGACTTCACGAAACTCAATTATTCCGACCGCCTACCTTTAATTATGTACACAAAAGCACAACTTGTGAAACATTCTCCTTCTTTTCCTGTCGTCGACCTTCCGCATTGTGACCGGTGCACGTATGATATTGTATGTATGTATGTGTTATTAAAACGGGAAAATCGAAAAGGGGTACTGATGGTAAAAAAGCGAATGCTTGTTCGCAAATTAGCAGTTTCGATTTATGGTCAAATAATAATTGAAAATTAAAGCTGCATTTGCTTCGCTTATCGTGCCATAAATGAATCATATCTTTGTGTTGATTTGAATCCTTTAAAATACCTGTCATTTTATATTGTGTCGGGTCTTGGGTCAAGTCATACGAGGACAGGTTAGTAACTAATGTACATCCAATAACATAGGGGCTCTAATAAAGAATGTTATTTGCTTTTCCAACTAAGCAATTGTTAAAAATATAATTGTTGTGAACTGTTTTTAACTTGTTTTGAAATATGGGGCGGATTTTAAATCAATAATTAAGTTATTTGTAAACTAATCACTTAAGGTTGATATATGACCCCTTTCCACATTAATTTTCGTATTCTGTATACGTATTTCGACAACTAAGTTGTAATCATCAGCCGATAATTAAACAGTATCGCACCTGGAAACTACGGCAGAAACTCGCGCGAAAAAAATTCCGTACACGATCCGTACCGTCCAAAGCCAAAACTGCATATTCGTTTCACATAATTTTAAAAGAAACTGTATTCTAGTCTCAAATTATCCTAAAAGAAATGTATCTGCATGCGTTTGCAACACTCTC
>JAVIWB010003982.1:0-52156 GCA_031893035.1 Dermolepida albohirtum | reverse complement strand
AAATAACTTCTCGGAACTTAAAAAATACTCTTTAAACAGAAAATAAATATAACTTGCCAAAACTTATAAAATACTTTTTAAACACAGAAAATAAACTCAATTAATTAAATTCTCAAATGTTCCTCCTGCTTGCGCTAAACAGTACCCCAATCTATTATAAAATTCATTTCGAACATTGGCTAGTACAAGAGGATTAATAATTTGGAATTGGTGTTCGATATTAACCCATAATTCTTCCAAATTATTAGCCCTTTCCTCTTGATGCCCATATATGTAACTTTGATTTTATGTAAACCCATAAAAAAGTCATTAGGGGCTAAGTCTGGTGACCTTGGTGGCCAGCGAATTGTACCACTCTTTGGGGGAATATATTATTTAAATATTCATTCACAATTCTAGCTCCATGGGCTGGACAACTATCATGCTGGAACCATACGTTCTCTAAATTGGGATTAATAGTTCTCAAAGCAGGAACAATATCGTTTCGAAGAAGATTCAAATATATTTCTCCATTTAAATTTCCTTCGATAAAGAATGGACCAATAATGTTATTCCCATAAATACCAGCTCAAACATTCAATTTTTCAGGATACTGTGTCCCCGTTTTCAATAGACCAATACCTAAGATTCGACGGATTGTGTTTACCGTGCAACGGAAACGTGGATTCATCGGTAAACACGATAGTCTCAATGAAGTGTTCATTCGCATTTACACGTTCTATTATAGTTTCACAAAATTCCATTCTGCGGTGTTGATCAGCATGAAATATTTCCTGATGAGTTTGGCACTTATAGGATGTGTATTTATTTTTCTTTAATATCTTATGAACTTTACCCACGCTAATACCTATCTCTTCTGATATTTTAGATATAGTAATATTGGAATTTTCTTTGACCATTGCGCACACCATGACTTCCTGCATTTCTGTATCGTTATTTATTCTCCGTATTTTATGACATTTACATCCCAAAATGCAACCTTCTGATTTAAACTTTTTAACTACTAATGATATTGTTGTTAATGCAGGAAAGGGACGATCTACATACTTTTCAGAGAAAAGGCGCTGGATACGCCGTAAAGAATTACCTTTCAAAGCCCATGTTATCATTTGAATTTTTTCTTCCAATGTATACATTATCAAAGTAATATAATTAAAAAAATATTTAAATTTAAAGGCCTTACCGTAACACACTCTCCTAAATGCAAACCACGAATGACCGTTAATACGATATCGATACGCCTACAGTCAAATTAGTGGTGTGGCTGCAGCTAGTATGATCAGTAGTCAGTTATAGTCGTGATTCAAATGACTCGCGCCCCACCACTTTACATTCTGATCGGTAATCGGCAGCTAGACCTGAATATAATGTGGTACAGTTTTCGTAGCGAGGTAAAATGAATGCACGGTATATATCTGTGGTTTATACGTCATGAAACAACAGATTATTGAGATGTAGCAGACAGATTTGACATTACAATAAGTAGTATTTTCTTTAGGATTGTTAAAAGAATTACATATTTTGAAAGTAATGAGTGCTGGGGTAGTCTACTGGCTACATGACACACAAAAATCGAAGGTAACTTGAGAAGAAATTGTTTTTGTAATATTATTGATGCTACAGATGGCACTCACATCAAAATAGATAAACCATCCAACCAGCCTGATTCTTATATTCTCTGAAAAAAGGACTACTCTATTCAGATATAGAAATTTTATATTTATAATAGTTTTATATGCATAATAAAAAATTCAGAGAAGATAGAGTAGCATTACACTAATTGTTTTATATTTTACTTGCTAATAGTAAGCGATCGCATTCTTAAATGAAGAGTATTTCTTAGTTATTCAAATAAAATATGGGGAAGAGTCTATAAAACCTGATCATTAAATGAAACCTTAATAGAGAAATATGGAAACCATGTAATATAAGGAGACAATAGATATACACTACAGTCTAATCTATTAACTTTCTTTGCAGATAAAGGACAGCTGACTAAAGTTCAAAGGTGCTACAACATCATTCTATCTATAAATCGCCATTTAAGTGAACATTGTTTTGAAGTTTAAAAGCAAAAGTTTCGTTCGTTGTTGTGCTTCTCACAACATACGTATAACCGGTATGAAATCAAGGGTGAAGGACGCAATAATATTGAATTCCAAATCAATAAATAAAGTGATGAAGAAGGTGGGTTTGAATCAGATGCTATAGAAACAGGATACAATATTGTTAATAGGTTGTAATGTGAATTGTTTTAATACATTTTTATAACTTGAATTTTATATTTTATTTTCCCTCCCTTAATATTTTTCACAATTCCGTATTTTCATATTTATAGACGTTGACACTCCACGAACTGCATTGGAAAGCATTGAAATGTGTTAGAAAGAAGATACTAGTGAGCTTTAGCATTTACATACATCAATGGTGACTATCTTCTTTCATGTCAAGTTTCTTGGCATAAGTCATAATTCCTTGTATACCACATATGTTGATGAAAATTTAATTATATGTTCAAACACCTATACTATTAGTATATATAATACATATTTTGGATATTTATTGTAAAGGGCTTTCCAATAAGGACTTGACAAATTTTTTTCAAAATAAAATGCAGACCATTTGAGATATTTCAAAAACTTTATTATCGGGTTGAAGTACAATCAAATCATTTATGAATGGAACTCGACTTCGTTCATATGGCCACCGCGGGCACGTTTGCAGCGGTCGATTCGTTGGAACCAATTTTCGAAAATTCGGCCACACAATTCGGCCGAAACGGCTGCTATTTCGAGTTCAATGTTGGCTCTGAGCTCTTCCAACGTTGTTGGCTTGTTGGCATAGACCAATGACTTGACGTAGCCCCAAAGAAAAAAGTCTAGAGTCGTTAAATCGCACGAACGAGGCGGCCAATCGACTGGTCCATTTCTTGAGATAACACGCTCATCAAACTTACTCTTCAATAAATCGATTGTAACGTGTGCTGTGTGGCTTGTGGCACCGTCCTGCTGAAACCACATATTGTCCAAGTCCATATATTCCAATTCGGGCCAGAAATAATCGGTAATCATGGCGCGATAACGATTACCATTCACAGTAACGTGACGATCATTATCGTCGACGAAAAAATATGGATCTATGACGCCGCCGGCATGTAAGCCGCACAAACAGTTATTTTTTGTAGATGAAATGGTGTTTCATGAAGCACATGTGGATTTTCACCCGACCAATAACGCATATTTTGCTTATTGACGAACCCATTGAGCCAAAAATGAGCTTCGTCACTGAAAATGATTTTGCGATGAAATTGATCATCTTGGCGCATCTTTTCCAGAGCCCAATCGGAGAACGTACGTCGCTTCAAATGATCCATCGGCTTCAATTCTTGAGTCAGCTTGATCATGTATGGGTGTAAACCAAGATCCTTACGCAAAATTCGCCATAAAGTGGTCTGGGCGATGCCCAACTCTTTAGAACGCCGTGGAATTGATTGATTTGGATCATTTGCTACGAACGTTTCAACGGCAGCGATATTTTCGACACTTCGACCAACCCGTTGTCTCACTGGCACGGCAACATCACACAACGAATATGTAGACTCAAATTTTTGCACTAAACTTGTTACTGCCTGTCTACTAGGGCGAGAATTACGACCGAAAATCGGAGTTAACGCTCTTAAAGTAGCGGTCACCGACTCCGAATTTCTGTAGTAAATTTTTATAGTTTGCAGACGTTGTTCGTTCGTGTACTTTACCATGATGAAGATGTTAAGTTTACTGAATAAATTGAGAGTAACAGTTGATGATTAGTGAAAGGGTGCGTTCACGAATTGAATTAAAGTTGTCAAGTCCCTATTGGAAAACCCTTTATATTGACTGTAATTGTTGAATCTAAATTATTATAAATTTAACTAACAATACACACAGAATAAAAATATTTATTTAGACACTGTACAAAAAAATACATTGTGTATAAATAAAATGAAACACTCTTGCAAAGATAAGAAAAATTGTTTAGAATATTATTTATTTATATAAAAAATTATACATTTGCTTGATGTTTATCAATTAATGTGTCTATTCTTCTCTTATGGTATATTTAACAACTTTTAAAGCAAGTTTTGCCTTTTGGTATCCATGTATACTTTTTAATATTCGATTTTTATTCTGAGATCGAGCATGCTTACTAAGCATAGAATTGTTACGTTTTGTATCATCCTTACTATCCATCGCTGTTAAAGGTGGCTTTGATTGCTTCTGTTCTATTTGACTAGGTGACTCAACTACTATCTGAGTAGAAAGTAAAATTTCTGGAGTTATTTTCAGAAACATGCTCCATTTCCTTTCCAAATACAAAATATTTTCTAGCATCTCTTTGATTTCTTGATACGAGGAATTTTTTGAAGCTTCTCTTCCATGCTCTCCAGTTACTTTCGCATTGAGAAGCTGATAAATTCAAATTTAAAAATTTATTCAACTCGTCTGCAACTTTCTTCTACTTCTTATTTTAAATGTTTCACCCTGTTTTTCTATGCATTCCATACAAATCAATAGAGTGTTTTGAGTCGTTTTCACTCCATCTGTATTCGACATTTTCATTACTAGAAGTCGTATTAATGGAAATAAATTCTCGCGACTCTGCAATTAAGTTTTATTAATATTTTATATATACATTATAAATGTCTACTTACCATTCAAACAACTTGAACGTTCTATCCCGAAGTGTTTCACCACTAAACGGAAAAGTAAATATATTAAAAGAATGTCTGTATAGTAATACCAAAAAAGTTTTGAGGATATGTTTGTTGTATACAGAAATTCGAGCTGCACTTAACTCGTTGATCTATATCATCTGTGTTCCAAATAAGTATTTATTGTCCTAGCTACAGACTAATCACTGACTTGATACAGGCAGAATTGAGTACACACAATTATTTGAGACTGATCAGAGATTAATCACAGAGTTTATGTTGAAACGAACCTAAATTTTTCTTTCGGGGTGCTTCTAATTATTAAATATAGATGTAAAAATTCTTTTTCAATTATAATTCTGTCTATTTTAACTGTTATGAAATAAATTAATTATATCAAGGACTTTCGAATAAATAATGTTTTATAATTTTCCTTTTTTAAGTTAAAAAGAAACAAACACTAACATATATTACACGAGGGAGGCCATTTATATTTCGGGAACAGCAAACAAAAAAAAAATTTATTATCGAAAATAGTTTTATTGCTCTTCAAAATATTCTCCTTGAAAATCAATGCACTTTTGCATTCGTTTAAGCCAATCCGAAAAGCATTGCTGCCACTGAGAAAGCGGTATGTCCAAAATTTGAGCTTTGAATGCCTCAACTGCCTCTTCGGGCGTAGAAAACCGTTGACCACGAAGTGCTAGATCAGAACTGTACGGCAGATGGCTCATCAAATCAATGTTTTGCCCGGTCAAATATTCAATTGTTTGAACCGATCTGTGAGAGTTCGCATTGTCATGATGAAGAATGATCTGCCGTTTTCGGCTTCTTTTCCTTATTCCTTCCAAAACTTTTGGCAAACAAATAGTTGTGTACCATTCGGAATTGACCGTTCTACAACTCTCTAAAGGCATGGTTGCAACGTGGCCAGTTTTTCCGAAAAAACAGGCGACCATTTGTTTTGATGTGCTTGGAGGGCGAATTAGTTTTGTTGATTTTGGCTCATCTTGGAATATAAACAAAGTCGAATGCTGTTTACTATCGAGCTTATACGTGTAGATCTAAGATTCGTCACCTGTGTTACTGTGACCACCAATTGAGCGAGTCCTTTTTTCAGCGGTTGTCAAATTATATGGTATTTGTAAGTGGCACACCTGCGTATAATATCATAATAATATATTTCATTTTGGAAAAGTCTATTTATGTTTTAAGAGAAAACGCAGTCTGTAAACTTAGCTTGTTTCAAACAAAAACATTGCAGCGGGATATTTTAAGAGATCTCAGAAATGCCTTACTTAATGTTTAAGTTAGTATATTTTAAAGTGAAAGAAATGTGCATCAAGACTAAAATAATAGCCAGAAAGTGTATGTAATCCTTAAAGATGCCACAAGAAAAAGAATGATACCATTATATGCAATAAAAGAACGTCAAATGTAATATAACGTAGCAATATTACCCAAAAATAGGTTTCGGAAAGAATAATCCCTGTTTTTGAGGAAAAAACCAACATCGAGAACAGTACACAAAGGCAAGAACATTTCAGTTGTGTGTAATTCCTTCCAGATTATGAACATAAAAAACATATAAAAACAAAGCGTAAAAATGATACATATAAAACTTGCAAATATTAAAAGAAAGTGGTATATTATTTTTTTGGGTACCCTGCTTACTTTCTATCATGCTAATTTTACTTCTTGCATGAGATATGGTGTGATACACTGGGGTATGTCGCCGGAGGTGGGCAGGGTGTTCCTTATGCAAAAACGGGCTCTAAGAATTATCTTTGGGTTGGGCTATAGGGATTCTTGCAGAGAACATTTTCGAAGTACATAATTCGATATTAACTATTTATGATATTTATATATTAGATCTCCTATGTGTCGTATATAGGAACAGAAATGCTTTTTCGAGTGGCAATGTAAACCATAAATACGATACACGAACTCATAATTATTTATTACCGGCTTCACACACAAAATCTATGTTCCAAAAAGGAACATATTTTATGGGATGTAAATTATACAATAAATTACTACTTTGCATTAGAAATATTACAAACTTCCCTATTTATAAAAGCAACCTTAAGCGGCACCTGCTTACGATAAATTGTTATTGTTTAAATGACTTTATATGTCCGAATTTATAGTATCTTTTTTTCTTGATGAGACGTGTTTCTAGCATAAGTGTGCGTAGTATGTATTAATTGCTATTTTTTTATGTGTAATGATATGTCCTGTGCGCACATTGTTTTGGAAATAAAATTTATTATTATTATTATTATTATTAAATAAAGAATTGAATGAGGAATTGCAATCAGACAGTAATAAATGCAGATAAAAATCTAACTTCGTAAATAAATAAACACTATTGAAATGAAATACATTAACTTCAGTCTTACTTATAGTCGATTAAGATGGCTATATTACTGGTCGCACAATGACTAGAAAAACATTAAAATTTTTGCATGAAATAATTAAGCTTTGTAATATTTTCTGTAATGCATTATTATTCAATAAAGTTATTATTTAATCATTTACAGTTCAGCTTTAACGATAATTTCGATTGCAAACATAACTGTTATGTGCCCTTTTCATAGCTTTTCCTACTTTTCAAAATTTTATTATAAAAGTTATGCCATACCCCACATACATACAGTGTGTATCACCCAAATGGAATGATTTCGATAATAATTAAATGGAAGGGTATACGAAAAAACGCTCGGAAACGTCGATTAGGATTTTTAGTTGCGTATTTTTTTAAATAAAAAGTTTATATACTGTCATGTAAAAGTGGTCAATACCAACTTTCTTATTTTAAATGCAACACCCTGTCAAATATTAAATTTTTGGATTCTTTGGAAAATTCCAGACACATTTCATGTACAATGTTCTATATCTATCTTCGACTGTTTGGGAAATATTAAATGTTTTCAGATTAATAATTTTGTTCACAATTAAAATAAGATTTTCACATAATAGTTTGTTTACCGAACTATTAAGTGAAAATCTTTAATTGTACTTGTACTTCGTTTTAAAATACCTTGCCTTAGCAAAGTATTGTCAGTGTCATAGTGTTGTCAGTGTCATAACTGTTTGAATTTCGTTAACTACATTTCAGCAAAATGGTTCATTTAACAGAAAAGCACAAAATAACAATTCTGCAGATGATTGGTTATGGAGATAACACACGGACACAAATGGAAGTTGCTCACTTATTTCATGAGAAATTTCCAAATTTGCCGCCTATATCCCAAGGAACAATTAGTAAAATAGAAAAGCAGTTTCGCGAGTTTGGACATGTAGGGCAAATAAAAAAAGCAGCTGCGAATGCAGTAAGTAATGATACCAAACTGGATATTGTGCTTGAGTTTGAAGAAAACCCGCATACTTCTAGTAGACAAGCAGAGTCAATGTTCGATGTTTGCCATTCATTGATTACTCGCACATTAAAAAAATACAAAATGCATCCCTATAAAATTATACCAACTCAGGAGCTTATGGAAGACGAGTTTGAGAGGAGAACGTATTTTTGTGAACAAATGATGACAATGTTAGATAACAATGTGATCCAATTAGAACATATTTTATTTTCAGATGAGTATACCTTTACGCTTCACGGTCATGCTAATCGTCAAAATTGCCGCTATTGGTCCAGGTAAAATCGTCACTGGATGAGGGAAGAACATAATACCCTGAGAAGGTTATTGTTTGAGCAGAAATTGTTGGAGATCATATCGTAGGTCCTTTTTTCATTGATGGAAATTTGAATGGCGACAATTATTTAGCATTGCTTCAAAATAATCTCGTGCCAGCTTTGACAAACTTATATCCTGATCTAGCAAACCCACAAGTTCCAGCAAATACGATGTGGTTCCAGCAAGATGGAGCACCACCCCATTACCAAATCAATGTCCGGCAGTACCTCAACCAATTATTGCCGAATCGGTGGATAGGTAGGCGAGAATCGATGGAATGGCCAGCACGATCCCTTGATCTAACGCCATTAGACTTCTTCTTATGGGGATATGTCAAGAGTATAGTATACAAAACTAAACCCCTCGACTTAGCTGACTTAAGAAGACGAGTGATAGTTGCGATTAGATCGGTCACACCTGAGATGTTGAGCAACGTTAGAAAAATTTTTTATTTAAAATTAGGATGTTGTCAAGACGTTTGCGGCGAACACTTTGAACATCTCCTACAGTGACATTAATGTTTTGTTGTTATTTTTTACATTATCAAAAATTTTTCAAATTAATCTGAAAACATATTTCTAAAACAGTCGAAGATAGGTATAGCACATTGTACATGAAATATGTCTGGAATTTTCTAAAGAATCCAAAAATTTAGTATTTGTAGGGTATTGTATTTAAAATAAGAAAGTTGGTATTGACCACTTTTACATCACACACCCTGTATATAAACCTTTTATTTAAAAAAATACGTAACTAAAAATCCCAATCGACATGTCCGAGCGTTTTTTCGAACACCCTTCCATTTAATTATTATCGAATTTATTCCATTTGGCTGATACACACTGTATATCTAATTAATTATTATTAGTTGTCGGTTAATAGACTCAAAGAATTTTATAGCAGCGTTTATTAGAAATTATGGAAAATGATACACATACATCAATTTGCAATTACTAACATGTCGGTTGTTAATATTGTATTCAAAGCGTTTGCTAAAAGGAGCTTAAACGGCTTCTTATTATTAGAATAAATTAACATTGAACTCATAATACATTCTGCTTATTGATAAGCACTATAATTTAGATTATAATTAATGTAAGATTTTACATATATTAACATTCTATTAAATAAATACGAAGCCTTTTAAAAGCGCATGAAGCACATGAGGCAGCCTGAAGTTTTCGATGAATGTCAGCTCCTTTTAAAACTTAAGTGTAGGCGCGTTACAAGAATGAATGTTGTTTACGACACGATGTGGAATAATTACAAGCAACAAAACAAAAACTGCACATAATAAACGGCTTTCGTAGAAAAAAATTGTTTTTAAGTAAAGAAGTGTCATGTTTTTATTTAGATTTTGTTTTAAAAATTCATCGTATTTGTTATTTAAATTTATTCAAGATTTTGCTTCATTAAGAAGTAACGTAGAATATCTAAAATCCTGATCATTTATCGTTTCAAGTGTTTTTATTTATATAAAATGATCAATCTATTAATTTACATCCCTATTGTATTGTAAAGCACAAGAAGAAAAAGAATAAAAGAGTAAGATTTTGCCAACAATTTGGAGAGCTTTTTAAGAGAAGCAAGTGTCCCTTGTGAGCTGTATTTTTAAGGAAAACTCGAAAACGCATTGCAATTTCTAACTACTAAAGCTGCATTAGAATGAAAGAAGGCAAAAATAATTTATAATATATAAGCCCATACAAAACCTAAATCCAAGATAGTATAAAACAGAGCATTAAGTAAACATTGAGTAAAATGACGTGTACCAAACATAAACCACAAGCTGCATAGAGAAAACTGCAAAACACAACTTCTTATTTGTTTGTTCTCACTGCACCTATAGATTTTCTATATACGCTAGAACCGATACCTCTGTTAATGTAGTTTAATTACGATATAATTTTACACAAAGTATGTTCAATATTGACATAGAATAAACGTTATGTAAAATTATATATTTCAATATAAAAAATATTTACATGAAAATTCAGAAATGCAATATAATAAACTTGCTGACACAAAATTATTGACAAGAAACAGATTAAAAAGAAAATGCGGAAAGGGCGGAAAGTCATAAACACAAATACTAAAAACAGAGGAAAATGGCAAAGAAAGTATGCAACGTTAAGAAGAGATTATACTTGGAAAAAAAAAAGAAATGAGATTGAAGAAAGTTTTAAAAACGGAGAAATAAAAAATGTCTATCAAGAAGTAAAAAGAAATAAATCTGAAATACAATAGATATGTATTAAGGAGGAAAATGCAAAACTAATAACTAATTAAGTCTATGTTTTAGAAAAATGGAAAAAATACGAGGAATTATGAAGACATAGAAGTAAGAGTACAGAAAGATTCCCAGAAGAAGGAGAAATAGCTAAAAATCCACTACCTTCAGTAGTAGAAGACATTCAAATAATTATACGAATATTAAAGAAAGACAGAAGTTGACAGTTGATAGCGGCCATATTGTTGAAGCTACATCTGTCAAATTGGCTGCCATTTATTCAGTCCGTCTTGTCAAATCACTATGGTTGGACATAGCGTTTAACAATACGTGATGACAAAATTGTTTTATCAAAATTGGTGTTCTGTTCGGGTAACGTTCCGCGCGCTTCGCCCATTTTTCGGTCGCCATAATCGTCCTACCGAGAGGACTATTCGCAGTGTGGTGGTTAAATTTGAGTCCATTGGTTCAGTAAATAATGAACCAATACCCGTACGATGACGAAACGCAAGATATGTCGAAAACGACGTCGCTGTTCGTGAGAATGTGCAGGAAAATCCGAGGTAGTTAATTTCGCGTCGCTCACAAGAACTCGTCTTTTCGCAGACCACAACTTGGCGAATTTGGGCCTGCACCCGTACAAAATTCAACTGATCCAGAAGCCGAAGGTAAACGACTATAGAAAATAACATGTGTTCGCTGAATGGGTCCTTGAGCAGTTGGTAACTGACCCTAATTTTCTTCAAAAAATCATCTTCTTCCATGAGTGAGGTTCATTTCTGGATGAATGGGTACGTCAACAAACAAAATTGTCGAATTTAGGATGACACCAATCCACATAAGATCCAAGAGCGTCTAATGCATCACTAAAAAGTCTCCGTTTGGTGTGGATTTTAGGTTGGCGGCGTCATCGGTCCATATATCTTTGAGAACGATGTTAGCCAGGCCATCACCGTCAACGGCGAGAGCTATAGGTCCATTATTACCAACTTCTTTGGCCTGAATTGGATGATATGGACATCAACGACATTTGGTTTCCACAGGGCAGCGCTACGTGCCACACAGCTCATGTCACATTGGACATTCCGCACGAGGGATTTAAGGACACCTCACGTGGAGGTGATGTGCGATTTGACCCCGTTAGACATTTTCTTATGGGGTTTTCTTAAGTCGCAGGTCTATGCAAATAAGCTGTGAATCACAGCGGTCCTCAAAGCCAACATAACCCATGCCATCTATCAAATTCAGCCTGATTTATGCGTCAGAGTCATAGAAATTTGGATGTTATATTCCATACATAATGGCATCGACAGGCCTTTCAAACGAATACAAAATTTTGATGATATCTCACACACGCCTTGTTTTATTTAAATTTAAAAACGGAAGCGCTTAATGAAAGACCCGTTACAAGCGTAGCTATTAAAATATAGAAAAATCTATTAATTCGGAAAAAAATACATTAACAAAATAGGAAAAAAATACGAATTCAAGAACTACCTAAAAATTGCATGATATATTAAAACCAAGAGGTGAACGGTGATTTTCAAAAATAAATCCTATTCACAGATAGTTCAATGTTAAACAAGGTATCGCACGAAGCCTCTTCATTTGGATGGGTAAGGAGAAGAACCATAGTTCATGAGAAAATGGTATATCGACAAAAGGTGATTGTGTGGTGTGGGATTTGGGATGGCAAACTTTTTGGGGCTATATTTCTTCTTAAGACAAAACCGACAGTGTCGTTCCAGGTAATGGTAGCGATAACAGGTTAAGGGAACTTCTGGGGCCTACATTGGTGGACAATGATGTGGACGACATATTATTCTAGCAGCATGAGGTAACTCGCCGTACTTCGCAAGAAACAATGCATTTGATGCAAGGAAGAATTTTTAACACCGTCATTTTACACATTGACAACCAAAATTGGCAACCGAGGTCTTATGATTTCTCGAGATGCGATCTTTGGCTGTGAAGTTTTGATAAAACGCACGCAACCATCCAGCAACTGATGAGTTTAAGAATGTGATTGAGAGGCAACCGTGCGAAAATATTAAAGAAAATTTCCGTAAATGATCAAGAGTGTGCCATCAATGTCATGGCTATTAATTAGATGTTCTGTTTCACACTTAATTGGAGTTTATGTGAAATTTTTCCACAAGGATATATCTTTTATTAAAGAATTAAGTACTGCACTCTTATCGGGTTGCTTTTATGTGTTTAGGTGGATGTTATTGCCGATAAAAGATGCAAAATTCTGCCTATTCCCGGATACGTCGATTGGATATAGTTTTAAGAAGAATTAATCCAGGTCTAGAAGTACCAATGCTGTCACTAGTATCTTCTTCTGAAGCGAGTAGTGCTTCTGACTGATTATTGCTCGTTTTTAACTTAATTTGCTCGATTATAATATTAAACACATAGTATGTTCTTGCCTGAAACACCTATAATTATCGTGTTTAATAAAATTCGAAACTACTTAAAAAACAAGTGTAATAATCTTAAAATAAATTAGATACTATACTTTTTATACTGGAACATTGTAAGAAAATTTATGCGACCAATTACCATTCTATAGTTATGTATATTAGTTCCACATTATTCTCTGTTTCTGTATGGACAATCACATCAGAACGTGAACGTGTACGTGTTGGAACGAATATCTAGAAAATCTTTGAGCGACACAAGTACCTGTATCAGTACTAGTTGAAAACACACAGAAGAGAATGCATTGAATAAAATAACAGCACTATGGGTGCTTTAGCATTTAACACAAAAGAACGCGAGTTATACGTATTGTTACGACGGTCGCAAAACAATGGACGTTTTTCCAAAATATTATAATTATAATATTTTATACTAGAACATTTTAAAACAATACCTTTCACCTCACCATAAGAAAATAAGGTGTACAAAAATTTTCATTGTTGTCCTGACAAAAGAAAAAATGGCACATGCATTATTCATGGAGTCTCTCGTAGATAAAGCGCTTTCTAGCGACTTCGTTCACATTAATTTCTTAATATATACGTGAAATAAAAGCGTTAATGCTCTTCTACACAGTAATGAGCACATCTCAAAATCTAATTTCATAGAAATGAATAGTTCGATTACCAGAGAATACTTATTTTTTTTAAAGAGGAATAATAGGTAACCGTGTAGTATTTATTATGTGAACAATATCAGGCTTTTATTTTGAACAAAATAAATTTTAAAAAAAGCTGAGTAATAACTAATTTCATAAGCTTGCTCAGTGTGCCATATTTTTATAACTTAATTATTAATGTTATGGAAAGAAATGACTCGGTTCTACCAGGTATACCGGAAAGTCATTGCCGGTTTTTCTATCAGATGTCGCTAGAATTAAGTATGCGATGTTATGATTTGATATCTATGTCATCCTATTCTACTGACATCAAGCTTCAAAGCCGTACATGTTATATTTTGCGAAAGTAACCCTGTCATAAATTTATACCTCTTTGAAAATGTCGAATTTCGTGCCTGAGAAAGTGCATTTGAAGCACGCATTACTTATTAGAAACTTACGGTGAGCATAGTCCAACCATAAAAATATGTGAGTCGTAGCTAAGACAATTCAAAAGTGGTAATTTCGATATCCAAGGCAACGAATGTTTTGGTAGACCGAAAAAGTTTGAAGATGCGAAAGTGCAGGGGTTTTTGGATACAGAAGCAAACCAAACTCAAAAACGATTAGCAGAAGCGTTAAATGCCGCCCAAGAAACGATTAGTGACCGATTACGAGGAATGGGAAAAATATAAAAGATGGTAAATTGGGTGCCACATCAATTGAATGACAAGCAAATGGAAAATCGGAAAATCGTCTGTGAAATGCTGCTTCAAAGGCATGATTGGAAGTAATTTCTGCATCGAATAGTTACGGGTTATGAAAAATGGACTTATTTCGAAAACGTTAAGACAGAAAATCATAGCTATCATCTGGCGAAGCCGGCTCATCGACTCCAAGGCCAACTCGTTTTAATCGCAAGACAATGTTCTGGGTTTGGTGGAACCATAATGGTGTATTACAAACTGTCGAAACCTGGTGAAACACTTAATACAGATCGCTACCGATAACAAATTATCAATTTGAACAATACATTGATAGAAAAACGTCCAGAATGGGCCCGAAGACACTGTAAAGTGATTTTACAGCACGATAACGCACCGTCTCATACAGCAAATCCGGTTAAGGAAGCGTTGAAAGCACTTGGATGGGATATAATATCATACCAGCCATACTCTCCAGACCTTGCCCCGTTCGACGATGAGACACGTGTTTGCAGAGCAGCACTTCGCCAATTTCGAAGATGTTAGAAAGGAAGTCAGCCAAATTCAGGAACTTTATACGCTTTGGTGGTAATTGAATTGTATATTTCAACGCAAATAAATTTTAAGTTGATCTCGATATTATGAATCGAAATTTTTATCAAATCGACTTCTTGTATTGCTATCATAGATAAAGGATTTGAATAAGTTTTTGGGATACAGAAATAAAATAGTGAAAAATAAAATAACGCCGCCTTTAAAAAAGTTCGAATTAAATTAGACAATAAATGTGAATAAAATTGGACGAAAAGGATAGCTTAACAGATTGGTATTGACAAAAGAAAATTCGTATAATGATTATCCTTGCATTTTCTGTCGCTGTTGCACATACGTCTTTCTAATTTCGGTGAATTGAAACTAAAATATGTATTATAAATTCCTAATCTCAGTCAATAATTATGAATGATCGTAGACTGTTTATATTAATATATCGGATTATTTGCATTTTTTTAAGATAACGTTCTCCTAATAAATATCACTGACTAAAGATACCATCATAAAATAAAAAGGTAATGCCCCTATATATTGGGTTGGCAACTAAGTACTTTCGGTTTTTACTGATAGAGAGGGTTGCTTCATTTTTTGTATAACGTATGTTACTCCTGTACTTTACCGTTTGTCGCGTGATACTAGTCACATTGACGTAACTTCAGAAGCAAGTAGTGCGTGATATTTATTAAAGCTATTAGTTGTGGGTTAATTTTAAATGGAGCGTAGATACGAACATTTTCGACATATTTTACTATTTTATTTCCTTAAAGGAAAGAAAGCTGCTGCGGCTCACAAAAAGATATGTAAAGTTTATGGTGCTAATTGCTTAACAGAGCGCACGTGTCAGAATTGGTATAAAAAATTCCGTTCTGGAGATTTTTCCCTCAAAGATGGTCAACGTTCTGGTCGACCTACTGAAGTTGATGATGACCAAATCAAAGTCGTAATTTAAGAGGATCGTCATATAACTGTTCGAGGGGTTGCGGAAAGGCTACATGTATCGCACACAACAATTGAAAAACATTTAAAATGTCTTGGGCTAGTTAAGAAGCTTGATATTTGGGTACCTCACGAATTGAAAGAAATTCATTCAACGCAAAGAATCAACTTTTGCGATATGCACCTCAGACGAAATGAACCCAATCCTTTAATAAATTGAATTACGTAGAATTATTAAAATATTTAATATTCTATTCTGAGCTTAGTTTACGAAAAGATTATTAATTTAATTAAAAATCGTTAAATTAGAAAATTAAAGCGATCTATTATTGCACTTATATAATTTATTGCTGCGCTTATTATCCAATAATAAGGGAAGAATTATGACTATTGATTAATTTCTCCCGAGAAATCACAAGCTGAACATAGTATCTCAAAAGAGCAATGTAAGGAAAGCAGGCGACTACATTCAATGAAATTAGTATGTAGTAGAACAAAAACTAATCAAAGTGTAAATGCAATTCTTGGTAGATATAGGTTTTTATCGAAGAAGGACCCTATTTCAAATGTAGGTTTTTAGTAAGTTGATTATTTTTCTACAAGGGAGATTGTAGACTGAAGAAAAATGTAAATGTTGTAGTCTAGATAATAAGAAGAAATGCAATTCTAGTTAGGAATTTTGAGATGGAAACATTTAATCATAAACTTATTGAGGAACTAATACAAGAAGAAAATAGAAATGGTGGAATAGTATTAAATTGATATTAGAAAAGTGCTTCTGAACTCTTTAGTTGCTGCAAATAAATCTTTCGCCTTTCAATGAAGTGGGTATTGTGAAATGAAGAAAATGGATGTTGTATTGGAAAGTAGAGTCTGGATTCTTAGACTGTAAGTAAACCTTCCACTTTTCAATAAATTAGGACAAGCGAAATTATTAAAATATTTCAAACGAAATATCCCCAGCTCTATTTACTGAAATATTAATTTTATTTAAAATCGTTTACTAAATAAAATATAAATTATATTGCAATATATTATTGCGCCTATATCAATTATTAATACGTCAAAAATTATGATATTCGATCTATTTTAGTCTCTGTGGAAACTACCAAATATTATTAATTTTATTAAAAACACTGTTTAAGAAGTTAAGTACAAAATTAAGAGATCTATTATTGTTTTATTTATAATAGAAATAATTAATTAATCGGTCGACATATTTAGATGTAAAATATTTAAAAATTTTATGAAATAAGAAAGAAAAGAGTAGCGGTTGTGTTGGAAAGTAGTCTCTAGAATCCAATGCTGTTGCAAATAAACTTTCCGCCTAGAAATCACAGAGCGGTATTGTGAAACCAAAATAAAATATGGAGGTGTAGATGATAGTACAAAGCGATTAAGTACCAAGAATTTGAATGTAGTGGTTCGAATGATAATCTAATTTTGAGGTGGAAATATAATTTTTTCTGGACATAGAGGCGTGGAAACATGTAAAACTTGAATTGTTAGGAAATAGAAACAAAAGGAGAAGATAAAGACTGTATTTGAATTTTCTTTCCGATGTAACAAAAAACTTTGGGTTATCTATAAATTAAATTATGTAAAATTATGCAACACGATCTATTAATGCATTTGCATAAATTAAAAAATGAAAATTTGTAGTTATGAGTCGGGTAGTTAAACCAAAGAAATTAATTAAATAAATTTAAATACTGCACACGAGGGCCCAACAAAGAAAACACAAAATTTTCGTAAGAAATATATTTATTTTTCAACATAATCTCCATTCAGCTCTAAGCACCTTTCCCAGGGATGTTCAATAAGTTCGGTACATTTTTTATAACAAGAACTGTCTTGCTCCACAAAATATCCATTAACTACCGACATCACTTCTTCGTCGTTGGAAAATCTTTGACCACTGAGCCATTTTTTAAGGTTTGGGAACAGAAAATAATCCGAGGGGGCTAAATCTGGCGAATAGGGTGCATGCGGTAGCAATTCAAACTTGATTAATTTTGGCCATTGTAATAACGGATTCTTAACCAAATGCAGCCGTTTTAGCTTGATTTTTACGCTAGAACGTTGTAATAAGTTCGCATAATACTCGCCGTTGACAGTTTTTCTTTTTTTAAGATAGCCAATGAAAATTATTCCACGCGCATCCAAAAAAACCTGCCATGACTTTTCCTGCAGACGAAACGGTCTTCGCCTTCTTCGGAGCCGGTTCTCCCTTTTGAGTCCACTGCTTTGATTTTTCTTTTGTCTCGGGTGTGAAGTGACGCACCCATGTTTCATCCATGGTTATGAAACGGCGCAAAAGTTCTGCTTTGTATCAGTGAAACTTCTCTAAACGCTCAATGGAAACATCTTCACGACACTGTTTTTGCTCGACTGCGAGCAAAGACTGCACCCATCTTGCACGCAGCTTTCTCATGTCCAAATTTTCAGATAATATGCGATGTACCGCACTTTTTGAAATGCCTACTATGTCTGCTAGCTCGTGGACTTTCAGTCGGCGATAATCCAGTACTGCTATGTGGATTTTCTTTACCATTTCTGGAGTCGTCATCTAATTTGGTCCACCACTATGATGCTCGTCTTGAAAGCTTGTACTGTCTCGTTTAAACTCTGCTACCCAATATTGTTGTAAACGAAGGAGTAGATTCACCAAGAGTAGAATCCAGTTCAGCTTTTATATCGGCTGGGCTGAGGCCTGTCAAATAAAAGTATTGTATCACGTAACGATGACCAATTTTATAAATTTATAAAAATTCACTGAAAACGTTCACTATTGATAGCTGGCAAACAAATACTTCAAACTTGAAACATATGCTTTACAGGTTGTGTATTTCCTAATACAGTGATATTTTCAAACAACTACCGCCATCTCTAGGTCAGGTCGCGTACTTATGAGACCACTCTCGTATATACCTGAAACATTTCTTTATGGATTATCGCCCGACTATACTGTTAATGTAAATAAATGTTTCACGTCACAAAAAAATTATATGACGTCGAATCATTAGTATAAAACTGATAATGAATAAAATACTGTTAACACAAACCCTAATAGGGTAGCTTTGAAATGGCGCACACTGTTTCACTATATCTATAACGGTTTTATCACTGTCTACAACGAATGTAAGAATATGAATCGTAGAATTCATTTGCTGCATGTAGAAATTGCAAATTTATCATATATCATTGGATTGATTTAAATAATTTGAGTTAACGTCCGAAATTAGATTAGTACTCGCTCTACAAATTAGCTTCTTTCGTACAAAAATATTATTTGAATTAGCAAAGTGTATTATGTATTTAGAAAATTCCTACATACAAAAAAATAGGCCGCTGACTAAATCAAACGTAACCAGGTCGAAAAAACGAATCTATTCTGGTTTCTCAAACTGAGAAACAGAAGCAATAACGGCCTCATTCCTAATTAAGCGCGCAAAGCAGTAATTCCAATCGAAGTTGAAAAAAAACCGCCTGCTGTGCATAGAATTCATTCAATAAATAACCCTAACCCTAAATTCGAGAGTTAGTCTAAAAAACTATTAACTAAATAATATATGCTAATACTTCGAACCTATTTTTTAAAGACTGCATTGACTATTCCTCCGAAATCTGAAATTTCTAAATTCCAACACTAAGCCTGACTTTAGAGCTAACACTAACACTAACACTACCATCGCAACGGGCGCAATTGAATTTAAAAAGGTGCATTAAAGAGATATTAATTATTTTAAAATCTTGTGCGCATTACAAAAATATGGGCGCATTAAACAAAGCTAATTATTTTTAGACTTTCTACAAATACAAAAAGAAATGGAGTATTGAACAGAAGTTATCTATTTTTAAACTTCGTGCATTTTCAAAAAAAAAATAGATGCATTAGGCAACAATTAATGATTTTTAAAAACAAAAAGCATAAATTAAAAAGAATGTGCATTCAAATGAGCTTTTTTATTTAATTATTCAAATTGTAAGACTTTAATTAGCAAATAATTAAAAATTGGAATTCAATAATTAAAAAATAATATTAAAAATAGTTAAATTCGCGAAATATATATACTCAAAAATAAAAGCTGAAGAAAAATGAAACAGCAGATGTACATGCTTAAAAACAAAAATTCCTGACCTTTCAACGACTCTGGTCTTCTATACGTTTACATTTTGAAGCATGTATCTCCCCTGAGACTGGATCCACACACTTAATTATTAAACGCCAGGTGACGGATTATTAACACTTTAAACATTATTTTAACCGTATTTTACGCGATACAATTAGATTGAGCCAAAACGGCCAAAACGCGATCATACGTCTGTCCATATCTGCGACAACAAGAAAGTATTGAAACTTGAATGAATACAAAATTTTTTATTTAATCAGTAACATTACGAAAATTTTAAAAATATTTATTAAATATTTGGGAAAGATATGTAAACTTGGATTTTAATTACGTACATTAATTTTATTATCATATTTCGAATTTTTCATAACTACTAACTATTTACTAACAAAACTATTTGGACTTCGTGTAAACTTGTAAGAAACTGAATATATTTAATTATATTATAGCAAATATGTTGTAGTATCGATATCATATACACGATATTCTAACAAATACGTATTAAAAATAAAGTTGTTTGATAAAATTTTATGCTGGAAAAGTACTCGTACAACGCTTAGTTTTGGTTTCAATGAAAACAGGGAAAACCCTAATCACTAAAACTGAATAGAATTCTTAATTATCCTTTTCATGGGCAACATATTTGGCAACTAGTAATTTAAATTGGTTGTAAAATGTCAGAAACAAAAAATGAAAGAGAAGTGGCAGTAAAGAATCATCGCAAAGACAAATCGTGTAAAGATATGGGTTATTTGTTAAACAGAAGCAAAAAACATAGTACTATATATTATACAAAATATGAAGTAGACTAAGTTAATCGTCCAAAATTGTTAAATGCTCAAGAGTGAACCTCAGTAATAAATTAAATAAATGAGGTAATAAATAATATAAAATGAATTTTCAATTTAGCATAAATACTCTGATATGACGATACATAATAAGTAGACGCCCAATAAAGCACAAATTAACAACATATGGTCAATATTCCTACATAAAAAAATTTTTTGAAAATTAGATACTATAGAATAAATTGCAAGTGACAGTGGCTATAGACTATAAGCAAGATTCTATCGAAAAAATTCTACAAAAAGACCACTTCAATTATTTTGGCAAAATAAATGTGGTAAAGAATAAATATCTACACCAGATTTCAGAGTTTTGAAACAAAATATCTTTCGTATATATTAAAAATAACAAGAACAAATCTTATGATAGAAATGATTGATAAGTTAGTCTGGCCAGGTGTTCGTCACAAAGATAAAAGGAACCCTTAGCACCTTAATATAGTATTTGTATTCTAAATAGATACCTATTTCAACAGTAACAACAAGTAAGTTTTCATACTTAGCAGAAACGCAGTGTCGAAAAGCCCACAGATAAAGAACAAATCGGGAAACAGTCTTCTGGAAGACGACATAAACACTCTAATATTTAATTTTACTGAGGATGGGAACCCATTTGTTGAAATGCATATCCTGAATATAAATATTAAGATGGCAAAGTGTATTTTATCTTCTTGTTTATCACATAACGATATTCTTCAGCGATATCTATGTCCAGGCATTTATCTTGAACAATGTCTTTTGATAAATTCAATAACTTATTTTAAATTAAGAAAAGAACTATTATTCTGTCACTAATTATTTAATTAATACTAGCCATGGGTCAAATTATGAATACAAAATCGCACATATACGTGTACAAGACCAAAAATTTAATTTACCGTAGTGAGTCGACGTTAATATTTTTAAGAAATCAAGCAGCTTAATAAATTGGAAGTGGCAAATAAGTGTGTAAGTGTCTAAAAATACTTATAAACTCAGGAGATCGTATTTCCTCACAATTTTAAGTTAGATTTCTCGAGTGTAATTCTTTGTAACACACTATTTAAATGCAATATCCTTCGAGTTTTACATACAATGGGTTATAATTCAGCTAGTTCACTTTAATACATATGAACAATTTGTGTGCCTGTTACTAATAGATATGAACATGAATTTTTAAGTAAGGGACAAAAACACATCAATTATAGATATTTAGCAAATAAAAATTGAAAACTTTGAAGAACCCAAAACACATAGATTTTGAAAAGCAATATTAAAATGGGAACAATTAATTTCTAAATTCTGACGAAATGTGTGTCACAAATAAATAGATATGGTAGTTTATGAAGGTTTTGGAATAGCTATTTTGAGACATCTGTATTCTATGTTCAGCGAAAATTAATTGTACATTTTTAAGTAATTCAAATATATGAACCAATTAAAATTAATGAAATGCAATACGTATGTACCAAAAGCATTGTTCTTCGTTTGAATTTAGTAACGAAAGCTCTTAATTTTGCTATAAGTAGCTTCAGATCATCAATTCATGAAAATTATTGTTTAATTCTATTAAATAAATACGATATAATAGATGCATCGCATTTACGAGGGAGCTTTCTTATATTCGCGGAATGGGGGACAAGGGGTGGAAATAAAAAAACCACATTTTTTTTTTTCAATATATTCACCTGCAAGACGGATACATTTTTCACATCTTTCAATTAATTTACTTATACCCTCATAAAAAAATAATTTCTCTTTATCTGCAAAATACGCCGAAACTGCCTCCTTGATTTCATCATCGCCAGTAAATTTTTTACCCCGCAGCTCTTTTTTCGTTTTCGGAAACAGGTAATAATCACGCGGGGCTAGGTCTGGGCTGTAGGGTGGGTGATTCACAATTTCGAAGCCCACCTTATGCAGGGCAGCTAACGCAACGCGGCTCTTGTGGACGGACGCGTTGTCGTGCAAAAGCTGAACACCTTTTGTCAATTTTCCCCGTCTTTTCTCCTTAATGGCTTCTTTTAGTCGCTCTAATATTGAAGCGTAATATTCTCCGGTTATAGAAACACCTTTATCTTTATAATCAATTAACAATATTCCTTCCGAGTCCCAAAATACCGTTGCCATGAGTTTCCCAGCTGATTGTGACACTTTAAATTTCTTGGGAGGTGCTGTGCCCTTTTTATACCACTGCATGGAGTCTTGTTTAGACTCAGGTTCATAATGATGAACCCGAGTTTCGTCTCTAGTAACAATTCCACTCAATACACCATCCTAGTCTTCATTACAGAGGTCCAAAAATGCACGCGAACACTCTACGCGCTGTTGTTTTTGCGGCGGCGTGAGCATTCTCGGAATCCATCTTGCGCTGACCTTAGACATGCCGAGATGATCTTGTAGGATTTTAAAAATTGTTGTATCGGATACTCCAACCATTTCTGCGAGTTGTTTCTTCTTTAGTCGAGCATCTTCGAGTACAATTTGTTCAACTTTTTGGATAAGTGCTGGCGTGGTCACCTCAATGCTCCTGCCCGGCCTCGGGTCGACTTCAAGGGATTCCCTTCTTTATTTAAATAAACTATGCCACTTGTACACCATGGTTTTTCCTGGACAAGAGTCGCCGTAAACCAATGACATCTCATTCATTATGGTCGCGACTGATTTTCCTTGCCTGGTAAGGAACTTTATAACGGTACGATATTCGATTTTTTCCATATTTCACTTTTCACTCCTGATTATGTTACTTGGTTGACGATAGCTCAAAGACTAACTGTCTAATAACAATGAAACTTCGTATTTATACTAATCATGAGTCACTGCACAGTCCACGCCCCCAATGGGCGTATTCACCCCTCTACAACCCGCTCATTCCGCGAATATAAAAACGCTCCCTCGTATGAACATGAATTTTCAAGTACGGGACAAAAGCACATCAATTATAGATATTTAGCAAATAAAAATTGAAAACTTTGAAGAACCCAAAACATATAGATTTTAAAAAGTAATATTAAAATGGGAACAATTAATTCTTAAATTCTGATGATATGTCTTACAAATAAATAAACCTAGCTTATGAAGGTCTTGGAATACGTATTTTGAGACATCTGTATTCTATGTTCATCGAAAGTTAATTGTACATTTATAATTAATTCAAATATATGAACTAATTAAAATTAATGATGTGCAATAAGTATGTACCATGAGCTTTGTTCTTCGTTTGAATTTAATATCGGAAGCTTTTAATTTTACTATAAGTAAAGGGTGTTTCAAATTGCGCGTTTTTTATTAGAATAAATAAAGTATAGATGGTGCACTGAATTTGGCTGGGTGTGTGGGCATTTAAAAAGTGTGATGTATGACACTTATAAAAATGGTTTCGTACATGGTACAACAACGGGTTCAAATTGTTGAATTATTTTATGAAAATCAGCGTTTTTTGAAAACAGTTTTTAGAAAATTACGTGAATTTTATGGTTTACATAATCGTCCATTTGAGAGCACTATTGGTCGAATTATTGAAAAATTTCAAGAGACAGGTTCCGTGGAAGATCAAAAAAGTGAAAAATACAGTCGTAGTAGTCGTTTACAAGAAAATATTGGTTTGATTCGTGAAAGCGTTGCTGAAGATCCTGAAATGTCCATTAGACGATATTCACAACAATTTGGACTTCTGAAGGCATATCAGGTTCAAATAACACAGGAACTGAAGCCATTAGATCATTTAAACCGTCGTTCTTTTGTCAATTTCATCAATGAACAACCAGCTGATTTTTATCAAAAAATAATGTTTTCCGATGAGGCACATTTTGAACTTGGTGGCTATGTTAATAAATAAAATTGCCGTATCTGGGGTGAGGAGAAATCCATGAATTATTCATGAGAAACCTATGCATCCTAAACGAGTTACTGTTTGGTGTGCATTATGGTCAAGTTATGTAAGTGGACCTTACTTCTTTAAAAATGCTGCTGGTGAAGCTATAACTGTCAATGGTGATCGATATCGTTGGATGATAACCGAATTTTTGTGGCCTTAATTAATGAATATTGATCTAGAGGATATGTGGTTTCAACAGGATGGGGCTACACCTCACATTGCACAGGAATCTATTGATTTATTGAGAGAAAAATTTCCTGGACGTGTAATTTCAAGAAATGGTGATGATAACTGGCCACCAAGATCATGTGATTTGACACCGTTAAACTATCTTCTTTGGAGTTATGTGAAAACTCAGGTTTATAAAAACAATTCACAATCAATTCCTACTTTGGAAGTTGTTCGTGTCATTGGTGAAACGGAGCCTTAATTATGTCAAAATGTCATTGAAAATTTTAACAAGAGAGTGGGCGTCTGTGGAGCTGTAAGAGGAGGCCATTTGGTAGATATTATTTTTCGCATATGAATATCATAACTGATACTTCAATTACCAATAAAAAGGTTTTGAAGGCGAATGCAAATTATGTGTTTTATTTATTCTTTAAAAAAACGAAAGCGAAATTTAAAACACGCTTTAGCTTGGGAATTTGAATAAAACCCTTAATCTCGGATTTAATAACAATGGGCTTTCATTTTAGTAAAAGTCGATATGGAAGATCATAAATTCACGTAAATTATTCTTTACGCCTATTGTTTGTAAATACATAAGATTGTTAAAATTTTCATTTGCTTATTTTATTTTTGAAATATTACGCAGAACAGTTGCACAACACTGTTGCTTCTTCAAATGTCTAAAATGAACTAAAAGATAAGTTACATTACAAAGCTAAGAATATTACATTTATGCAATATGTAATAAATCTACAAAACCTAAATGAAAAAATTGAAAGGAAATACCTTCTTCAGTGCTACTGAATATCTGTTAGACATTTTTATTAAATCCACAGATTTAATAAGGTTAAATTGTTTACTTCTATTTGTTTATTAATTAAGCTATTCCAATTTTTAAATACACTAGTAAATTTGATTTAGTTCCTTACTTTCTGTATGCATTATTATGTACTCGTAATTACACTCATGGCTAAATTCGTTAGTGTTCTAAGTTTATCGAAAGCTTTTCTTGTTTAACCAAAATGAACGGGAAGATATATAAGGCCTTTTATTGCCAGCATTCGCCTAAAGATGAAAGGAAACGAAAAACTTTCTTGGAAAGCAGGTCGTTGAACTTAATCCCGAGAGAAGCCAGTAACTTGCAACTGAGTCGTCTATTGACGAAGTGTATCATTAGTTTTAAATATCAAGCAGATATTAAGTTTCTAAGGAATTGTTGACAGTTCAAAACTAGGAAATACGATGGAGGTAATCTTTATGTTTATTGGTGAATACATTTTTATTTTTGAATAGTTATTTGAAATCCTAAAAAATTGTTTAGTTGTGCGAGATTATATCCATGACTAACGATTGTCTTATAATATTTAATTCTCCTTCAAAATTAATTAATTTGACAAAGAGATGGTGATCAGTTTATGAACCATCCCATGACATGCTCCTAATATGTAGCTTGTCGACCATGCAATTATCGTAAATGGCTAGATCCGTTTATTACCACTTCGTGGTAAATTCACGATTCAATTTATTATTTACTTTGTTGTCTGTTACAACTATGGAGTTTACATGAATTATAGTAATTTCTTTTAGTTTCTCATGTAAATTGTGTGTTCAATTTACTAAACCTAACAAAGAAGACAGTAAATAATATAATTAAATGCTTAATTTGATACGAAGAATTAATATTTGAATACAACGATACATAATAAGCCCACACACTTGATACAAGACAAATATGTGACCCTATAAATAGTATGATTCACAAGCTAACTAATATTTCTATATTACCACATCAAAAAGTAATTTTGAGAACAAATGAAACATTATAAGACAGAAGTAATACTTGCTATAATTCCCAATTAATAAACATTATATCCTAAAAGGTGTACGAGAATAAAGCTGCTTCAGCTGTTTACACACAAAAATAAAAAAGAATATCACAAAAGACTGAAAAATAACTACACTGGATTTGAGAGTTTTAAATTAATAGAATTCCTTAAAAAAACTAAATATACAATTACTATTGAGAACTAAAAACAAACAATCTAATGTTAGAGAATGAGTTTAATACGCAGTATACATCTTGTGTTTGAATTGGACAAACAAGAAGATTTTTGTTGAACTTAGAACATAATAAATAAAAAACTGATTGTTATTTTGTTAATCATTAAATTAATAATTGTATTTTGCATAAGCACATAGAAACTAAGAAAGGAACACTATTTAATACAGTGTTTAAAAATTAAAGTACTTGCTTGAACGAACCCTGGTAAATAATTCATCTTTCTAAATCCGTTTGTGTTAATGTCAATATTTAAAAAATATTTAACAGCCTCCAAGAACGTATTTTCTGACAATCCTAATTTATTGGCGTTTAGGTAGTAAGTGTATTATACATTGTTTAATTGTAATATGCTTCGAGTTTTTTAGCTCAGTTTAGAATAAAATATCTGAAGAAGCGCTACTGCGTTTTGAAAAAAAACCATCAAATTAATATGGATCATCTATGCAGAATACTATTTCCTAATACAGTTAATAATGAATTTGAAAAACCGAATATTACATTCTATCTGCTTCTGGGCTTCCGTTCTGGAACCGCGTGGCTTGTATATCTGCCGACGTTTCGTACCCATTTGTATGGGACATCTTTAGGGCTGAACTACTGCACTGAAACTGAGTGCAGTAGTTCAACCCTCAATAGTTTCAGTGCAGTAGTTCAGCCCTGAAGATGTCCCATACAAATGAATACGAAACATCGGCAGCTATACAAGTGACGCTATTCCAGCCCGGAAGCCCAGAACCAGATAGCATTGACCACGACGGCGAAAGTCTATGTACCAGACGAATATTACATAATTCATTTCCGATTGAAGAAATCTTTATTTGACAAAATTCTATTAGCCTTCTAACACTACTGTTAAATAATTGAAATAATCACTATATCCTACGTAAAAATTCAAATTCATCACGTATTTAGTAAACTGTTTTCTTCGTCTGTTAACGATAATCGATTGGAGATACTATTTTAACAATAAGCAGTACAAAGGAAATAAAAATACAAATTTATATGCGGTAGTCTGAATAACAGTAAAAATTGTAAATATAGATGTAAGATGATACCAAAAAAATTAACTTCAAATGTAATGTTAAAGGATTTTATAGTTCTTTTATTAAAACCTATTAAATATAGTTTACAATTCTATTTAAATATTGGACAAACGGAATATATTAAAAAATATATAATATATAAATATGTAAAATATTACAAACCCAAAAGAAAGAAGTATTTCTAGAATTTATTTCCACATTAGGTAAACTCGAATCCAGAAATCGATTAAAATTGAATAAAATGAATATTTTACCTACCAAAGAGATGACGGAAGATAACATTTTAAGCCAAAAAAAATAGATGAAAATTTAAAATAGGATGGAATAAAATACGAAGAATTAATGTAATGATTTTGGTTCTTTTTTCTTATCAAAAATTGTAAAATTATGCACATCGTATATGTAATTAACACCTGACTATATTCTGCGACGGAACACAATATATGTACACATATACATGCTTCGATTTTAATAAAAATTCGTTGCACTTTATAGACGACAAACTAGCTATTAATTTGGCCATTAAAATCTGTAATAAAAAGAAAAGAAGTTTCTGGAAATTGTTAACAAATTCTCATAATATTATTGAGAGAAATATCTAGAAACATAAATTAACTAAAATGTATAAAGATGTTTATCTTCGTAGTTTCCAAATAGGCATTGAAGACACAAAGGATTGACAGAATTTATATCACTACCTATTACATTGTTTAAAATTAAACGAAATTGAAACACAAGCTAATTAAATGTTTTTTAGTTAAAAGGTATTTGCAAAATGTACACATCTTTAAAAGCAAATTTTGTTGAAATAATCCAAATGGTCGCATTCTGTATATATATATTTCAACAACTATGTTATCATTAGCAGAAATTAATCAGAGTGCAACCGAGTTCGTGGCAAAGCCACACAGGAACTGTTTTACGAGGCCATTCGTTTTGTCTCCACATAAAATAATTCTCTGAATCTTCTCCGTGAGGGAAATTTTTAAGAATATTAAATTTAATTTCATAAAAATGCATACCTAAACATTTTTACTTATATATTATTGCTATTGAATTACTGGTATTTTAAAAAAGTATTTTTGAAACCATTAAAGCGAAATTATTAATCAAATATTTCTAGAATACTAAAAGAATTTATAAAATACCATTTAGATTTTGGTGATTCCTTGCGATAAGATGCACATTTCCGTTTGTAGCTCGCACTCACAAGATTCTAACTTCTTAGCGAATTTACCCCGACTAGTGTAACTATCCAAATCCGTAAAAGAAAAAGAAAATTTAATAATATTGGCATCGTTAACAAAGCGATCGTTGGAAACATTATTAAGAGAAATATTGTAAAATAGTTTATTAAGATTAATTCTTAAAATGTATTGAACGATGTAAAAGAAATTTAAAATTCAAATTTAGATTGTTAAAATATGCAGTTTATAAATTAAATGTTTACGATATTGGCGTAATTTATAAAACTATTCTTCTATATTGTCAGAGAAGCTCACGACAGAACGCAACAACCCATAGTAATCAGTTCGCCGATACGAATCTCTAACAAAAAAAAAATGGAAATGGAAAACTTGCTTGCCGAAGAAAGAGACAATGCTTGAAATAGTATTGAAACACCTAATAAATATTGATTTAAATATATACAAATGTATGGTTTTTATACGGGTATTACGTTAATTGAAGGCTAATCTCATTAAATACATACGTAATTTTACACAAATAGATTTCTACCTATATATTATGTATAAATTTGTTTAAAAGAAATTTATACATAATAATAATATATAGGTAAAAATCCATTTCTTTAAAATTACATATGTATTTAATGAGTTTAGCTTCCTCAATTCTAATTTTTTTGGTATCATCTTACATCTACATTTACAACTTTTACTGTTATTCAGATTACTGCATATAAATTTTTATTTTTATGTCCCTTGTTCTGTTTGTTGTTAAAATAGATCTCCAATCGATTATTGTTAATAAACGAACAAAACAGTCTGTGTTAAAAGGCTAATAGAATTTGTTAAATAAGAGCTTCTTCAATCGGAAATAAACTGTCTATGTAAACTCGCTAGCCCGGAAACCCAGAAGCAGATAGTATGTAATATTCGTTTTTTCAAATTCATGATTAATTGTATTAGGAAATAGTATTCTCCAAAGATCATCCATATTTATTTGATGATTCATCATTATACAAGCATAACAGTTGTTGAACCACGCAGTAGAGTTTCTTCAGATATTTTATTCTAACTATGCTAACCTCCGTTGTAAAACTCGAACAATATTTCAATTAAACAATACATAATACACTTACTACCTAAACACCACTAAATTAGGATTGTCAGAAAGTACGTTCTTGCAGACTGTTAGTTCTTTTTTTAACATTGATATTAACACAAACACCTAATAAATATTGATTTTAATTGATACAAATGTATGGTTTTTATCCGGATATTACGTTAATTGAAGGCTAAACTCATACATACGTAATTTTAAAGAAATAGATTTCTACCTATATATTATGTATGAAATTGTTTAAAAGAAATTTCGAAAATTTACATTCATCAAATAAGTAGTTTTTAAATTAAATATTTACGATAGAGAGAAGAACTAAAGATTACTTCTGTGTTACCAGTGGAGCTCACGACAACATATCTCAGCCCATAGGAACCAATTCACCAATTCGAGTCTGCAAAAAAAAATTAATTTGGAAACCATGTACACGATTAACAAAGAGACAATGTTTGAAATACTATTAACTCTTTCAGGCTTGGTGGTCAGTTATCTAACCACCTATTTAAGAGTTCTCAAAACCACTTTTTATGCCGTCTTGTGCAATTACTTGTTTTAAAGTCATTGTTGATCGTTTAATACGAAACTTTTATTCTAGGGCGCGCTGGGTAGATTAACAGATTTTTTTGAAAATGTGGTAATGTGTTGTTTTTCAACGGGACTTTCCCGAATATAATAAAAAATGCTCATAGTGTTTATTATTTAAAGAATTCAGTGTTACTCTATGGTATAGTGTCTGTTTAATAATTTTATAACAAAAGTATTATAATATATTATATAATCTACGATAAATAACGTAAGTAGCACGGTGGTTAGATTACTCACGACTATAGTAGGTTTCATATAATATACATATTTATGTTGCATTATAAGGATGCCGCGTGTACTTAATGATCGTGATATAGAAGATATTTTGTTGGAAAGTATACGTTCTGAGTGCTAAAGTGTATGCAGTCTTGAATCGGATGAAGGAGAAAATTATGAGATGCAAACGGCCCCGATGGTACTCGACGATATACCTTCTGAGCGCCATCTAAATCTTGAAGGTGAATTTGACTCGAACGATGACATAACCATTTCAAATTTGCCCGACACTACTGGTAGTGCTATTACGAGTGCTTTATCTACTCAAACTGTTATGAGGGAACTAAAATGGAAGAAATGGGAGAGCCGGAAAAGTACACTGGTGGCGGGGGTCTACCAAACGATGTAATAGAGTTAGAGAATATCACACCTACGCCTATTGTTTAGATTTATACTGGCAAGGATAGTGACAAAATACAAACTGATCTCGGTGGTAAAGTTATTCGACAATTTTGCATGGACTTGAAATCAAAAAATCACAAAGTCTTCATTGATAATAATTTCAATAGCATTGCAAGAAGATTTGTACAAAGATAACATATTTGCTTGTGATACCCTAAACTGAAATCGTAAATATATACCTAAACTAAAAGAAGAGAAAGCTCTAAAAAGTGGAGAACACGATTACAGAGTCAGTGACACAAATATCGCCATTCTAAAGTGGAAAGACAGAAGATCAGTTTTCATGTTTTCAAACAACATAGATCTCAGAAAAACTGGTATTGTTACTCGCAGGGAACACAATAGAGCCCAAAATGAAATAGCTTGTCCTGAAGCTATGATACAATACAACACTTCTATGAACAATGTGGATAAATTCGACCAGCTAAAAAGCACTTATGCCATAGACCGAAAATCACTTAAATGGTGGCATCGAATATTTTTTCACATTTTAGATTGTGCTGTCACAAACTTCTATATTGTATATATGGAACAGAAAAAACATAATCCAGAACTGGATCAGCTTAGCAACAAAAATTTTCGAAGAAGTGTTTACTAAGGGACCCTGGCACCAGTTTGGATGAAGAACTCCCAATTATGCTCTAAACGTTCCCACAACAGCTATACATCTTCTCCTGTACCAATAAAGCGGCACAAACCAGCAGTATCGATAGAATTACGTTTGAAAGGCAGCATGCATCAGCCAGAGAGAGCCACTTCTCGAAGATGCGCAAAATGCGGAACCTGTAAACTCCCTCTTTGTATACGAAAATATAAAATGTGTTTTTCAGATTTTCATAGAAAATACATTTGCTGTATATTATACTAAACTTTTCTTAATGATTTGTTATGCAAACAGCCATGATGGTTAGTATACTAACCACCCTCATTTGTAAAAAAGCCCAAACGGTTTTTTCTCTTTTTACGTGTTTTTAATAATAAACAAACGTTAATTAACCTAAAATTGCAATTGTTTTTATTCTGAAGTTATATATAAGAAAGCGTGGTTGAAAGAGTTAAAAGAAATACCTGTAAATTAATAAAAATATATAGACGCTTCATCTCTATATTATACTTATATTAAACCTTCTAAAGTCATCAATTAGATAAGTTATTAAAAATTATTGCAATATTTAAGGAATTGATATATCTTCCGTATTCCAGGAACACGTATTATAAATGACAAAACATCTCGACTCACAGCGCACAGCGTCGGTAGAATAAGGTACCAACGCTCGAAATAAATTCGCGTAAAATTTCAAAGCCTTTATGTCTATAATAAAAAAATGCATGAACAAACATGCAGAAGAATGCATGAAGTAACTGAGAATACACAAAAAATGCGCTACGCTGGTATTACGATTCGGGGAAACGTTTTTTTGTAAGAGACGCTGTAAAAATTCGATCGGTAAGTTTAACCTATATTATACGCGATTTTTATTTACTTTAAATAAAAGGCAGAATCATTAATATTTAATTCAACGAGTTTATTTTATAATTATGAATGTGTTAATTGTTTAAGTACAAACTACAATTTTTCCAAAACGTAATTTTCGAAGTTAGTAAAATATACTAATACAGGCTTTACTTTAAAAGTCTTTAGGTTGTATCGATAATAACATTTAACAATTTTAAACTTATACAGCGTTGGTGAAACACGTAAATATCAATTAATTACATTTTTGCGTTTCAAATTTTGAAAGTAGCGAGAAAAATTATTTATAAAATTTAAAAATAAAGAACAAATTATATTGGGTTGGCAACTAAGTACTTTCGGTTTTGTAGTATAAAATAAAACACTTTTTTTTAAACAAAGAATAGTTTTTAATCAATTATATATTTTCCATTTTGCTCAATGACCTTTTGCCATCTTTCTTTCAGGTGCATGATTCCGCGCTCATGAAATTTCTGGTCCTTATCAGCAAAAAACTGAACCAGGTGCGAGTGAAGGTCATCGTCATTTGTGAAAGTTTTGCCATTCAAAGAATTCTGCAAACTTCGAAATAAATGGTAATCAGATGGTACTAGATCAGGGCTGTATGGGGGATGTGGCATCACTTCCCAGCCAAGCTCCAATAGTTTCCCACGAGTTGCCAAAGATGTGTGAGGCCTTGCATTATCTTGGTGGAAAACTACACCTTTCCGATTTGACAGTTCTGGCCGTTTTTCTTTGATTGCTTCATCCAGTTTATTAATTGTTGACAGTAAACACCAGAATTGATCGTTTGGTTCCTTGGAAGCAGCTCAAAAAACACAACACCTTTGTAATCCCACCAAACTGACAGCATGATCTTTTTTGGATGCAATTCAGCTTTCGATGTGGTTTGAGCTGGTTTATCGTGTTTGCTCCATGATCGTTTTCGAACTATGTTACTGTACATGACACATTTTTCATGACCAGTGATCATTCTTTTTAAAAAAGGGTCGGTTTCATTTCGTCTAAGGTGCATATCGCAAAAGTTGATTCTTTGTGTTAAATGAATTTCTTTCAATTCGCGAGGTACTCGAATATCAAGCTTCTTAACTAGCCCAAGGCATTTTAAATGTTTTTCAATTGTTGTGTGCGATACATGTAGCCTCTCCGCAACCTCTCGAACAGTTATATGACGATCATCATAAGCAATTAGCACCATAAACTTCACATATCTTTTTGTGAGCCGCAGCAGCTTTCTTTCTTTTACGGAAATAAAATAGTAAAATATGTCAAAACTGTTCGTTTCTGCACTCCATTTAAAATTAACCCACAACTAATAGCTTTAATAAAAATCACGCACTACTTGCTTCTGAAGTTACGTCAATGTGACTAGTATCACGTGACAAACGGTAAAGTACAGCACTAACATACGTTATACAAAAAGTAAAGCAACGCTCTCTATCAGTAAAAACCGAAAGTACTTAGTTGCCAACCCAATACATGGTATTCAAAATTATTTGTTCATCATTTTGTTAATATTAGCTCTCCGCTTTAAATTAGAAAAGTTTTAATATCTTCTTCTCCTGATTTTGTTAATTCAAATCATCTTTTCGAGGTATCTAAAAGGACGATACATTAATTAAACATCTACTTTGAGAATAGGAATATTGTGGTGGAAAAATATCCATTAACCTAATTATCTAAAATTATAGATAAGCATACGAGAAGTTTTCAAACTTTTAATGCTATGTACGTACATAAATATCTAATAAGCTATGCTCGAATACTGCATAAAATATAGATAAATTACGCCAATTTAAAAATTCGTTTCTGTTACATATTTAATTCATATTTCGATCATATTATTGCTTTTTAAAATGCCTTTACTCTCTTTGGAATACATGCTACGTTGGACCTGTATGTCGTTGGTAAAGAAAATTTAGTAGAGCCACTTGAATATTACCAGAATACGTTCAAAATATAAATTAGTGTAAAAGCAGTGAAATTAAATATTGGACCACGTCTAACTTTAGCTTCGAAACATTCAATTTAACTATAAATCATCACTGATGATACTTAATTCAAAGAAATCTTTATTTATATCTGTTACTTGGTTGCTAAAATGCCAGACTGCTGAAATGTTTTCTTACTTTATTTTTAGATTCTTATGGTTATGCTCTTGTAGCTTCGTCAAATACCTGAAATGAACTAAATGCCAAATTGCATTACTACTAACACATATATTCCGGATGTATAAAAACAGAATTATAAATATAATGGTCAAAGAACTGTTGGACGGCACGAATAAAATTGGTATCGCAGTAGGTAGAGCTGTCATGTAGTTGAAGCATAGAAGAAGTAACTAAATCATTTTGCAAAACTTTAGAGGCATCAAATGCATACAATATATAATAAACCTATGATCTACGAGGGAGCGTTTTTATATTCGCGGAATGGGGGACAAGGGGTGGAAATAAAAAAACCAAATTATTTTTCTTTTTCAATATATTCACCTGCAAGACGGATACATTTTTCACATCTTTCAATTAATTTATTTATACCCTCATAAAAAAATGATTTCTCTTTATCTGCAAAATACGCGGAAACTGCCTCCTTGACTTCATCATCGGCAGTAAATTTTTTACCCCGCAGCTCCTTTTTCATTTTCGGAAACAGGTAATAATCACTCGGGGACAGGTCTGGGCTGTAGGGTGGGTGATTCACAATTTCGAAGCCCACCTTATGCAGGGCAGCTAACGCAACGCGGCTCTTGTGGACGGGCGCGTTGTCGTGCAAAAGCAGAACACCTTTTGTCTATTTTCCCCGTCTTTTCTCTTTAATGGCTTCTTTTAGTCGCTCTAATATTGAAGCGTAATATTCTCCGGTTATAGAAACACCTTTATCTTTATAATCAATCAACAATATTCCTTCCGAGTCCCAAAATACCGTTGCCATGAGTTTCCCAGCTGATTGTGACACTTTAAATTTCATGGGAGGTGCTGTGTCCTTTTTATGCCACTGCATGGAGTCTTGTTTAGACTCAGCTTCATAATGATGAACCCAAGTTTCGTCTCCAGTAACAATTCCACTCAATACACCATCCTTGTCTTCATTACAGAGGTCCAAAAATGCACGCGAACACTCTACGCGCTGTTGTTTCTGCGGCGGCGTGAGCATTCTCGGCACACATCTTGCGCTGACCTTAGACATGCCGACATGATCGTGTAGGATTTTAAAAATTGTTGTATCGGATACTCCAACCATTTCTGCGAATTGTTTCTTCTTTAGTCGAGCATCTTCGAGTACAATTTGTTCAACTTTTTGGATAAGTGCTAGCGTGGTCACCTCAATGCTCCTACCCGGCCTCGGGTCGTCTTCAAGGGATTCCCTTCCTTGTTTAAATAAACTATGCCACTTGTACACCATGGTTTTTCCTGGACAAGAGTCGCCGTAAACCAATGACATCTCATTCATTATGGTCGCGACTGATTTTCCTTGCCTGGTAAGGAACTTTATAACGGTACGATATTCGATTTTTTCCATATTTCACTTTTCACTCCTGATTATGTTACTTGGTTGACGATAGCTCAAAGACTAACTGTCTAATAATAATGAAACTTCGTATTTATACTAATCATGAGTCGCTGCACATGCCACGCCCCCAATGCCCCTACTCACCCCTCTACAACCCGCTCATTCCGCGAATATAGAAACGCTCCCTCGTATAAGCCATTATGTCAAAATTGTTAAAAAGTCCTTTCTTTGGGTGTGCATTACACAGACCAAAGTAAGTGAAAAAATATTAATTACTGATTACTGATAGAATTTTTTCCAGAATTTCAAAATGAATGTTTCTTTGTTGATTATGAATGCCTTCTTATTTCATAATTTTCTTTAAATACGTTGTGATTACTTCGAAATTTTCTATATAATCGTATTTGGCGCTTGATAATTAAAGGATATATCTTTCCAGGGTCTCAAAACTAGTATGTAAGCAGGAGAACTAGTGTTTCTGAAGAAACACGAGAAAAAGTGGCAGAGGCACCAGATGCAACCCTCTAGTATTTAGTCTCATTAGTTCAAGTCAGGCTCTGATCAGGTGTCTTATTTCTTTTGCTACTTGTAAAAACAATATAGAAAAGGTACTGAACAAAATCCACAAACAAGAAAGGTAGAAAAATATATGTGAGAGCTCATAAAGCATAAGTCAATAGGATGAGATAACTAAGACAGGAAGGCAAGTATGAACCAAGTTTATCTACGTAAAGTTGGGAGAGTTAAGTGAGTTGATCTGATGTCCGACAGAATCTGCTTTAGGTTGGAAAATCTGAATTTCAAACATGCTTAATCTGGTGCAACTTGGTCGAAATGACATAGTTGCAAAAAGACTAACTACGACAAAGAAGCCAAAAGACTCCAGAGAAACATGAAGACTATAAAGAATTTAAAAAGTTCGCAGTGGAACAGGCCGTATAACCACTTCAAATAATATTCAATTTCACGGGAAAATATACAAAAATGAACAAAACATGAGTCATTGGGCTCTTTCTAATGTATCAAATGAAAATCGGCCATATTTGTGTAATAAAATCCATTAAATTCATATTTTCGGTGTCGATAAAATATCTTTATAAAGTGCACATTTATTTGTAGAAGAAGGTTTGAGACCTTTGGTGAAATGCTTATTTTTTAAAGGAAATCCAAATACCGAGTCCTACCAAAGTAATAATCGATGAGACGATATGATTTCCTTCCAAAGTCAGAGTGTGATTTCAGAAAGAAGGCGTGTGGAAGCCATCTTTATAATTAATCTTCCACTTTTACACCAAATTATAATTTGTCATCTTCAGAATCGTATTCTGGTAATATTCAAGAGCATTTATAGGATTTTCTCTACAAACTACGTTTATTTCCAATATAGTACATTATGCCGAAAGAGTAGAAAGTAATTTCAAATTTGTCAGAATTAATATGCCGTGGTGTAGTAAATAAATTGGTAAAAGCAACAGATTTTTGTAATGACAGAATTTATGTACATCTGTTTTCAGTATTTAAGCAGTGTTTATTACATACTTATGTCCGTAGCATTAAAAGTTTTTAGAGAAGTAAATTAAGGGATATCTTGCCTGTCAAAGTTGACATCAATAAAGAATATATATAATAGTTCCATCAGATATTTGGAAAACGTAATTTTATTTAACGAAATCAAAAGAAAAAAAAACAAGAACCTTTGCAATTCAATGAGCAGCACTAATATTAACAAAATTATCAATTACAAGCAAATAATTTTGGATAGTCTTTATAAATTGTCCATTACTTTTAAACTTTATAAATCGTTTTTCTCATTCTTTTCAAATTTTGAAACGCAAAAATGAAATTAAATGATATTTCTGTGTTTCGTCAACGTTGTACAAACGTTGTTAAATCATATTATCAGTATAACCTAAAGCAAATAACTCTTCAAGCAGGCCTTGCATTTGTATATTTTACTAAATACAAAAATTACATTTGCAAAAATTTACTTTGTATAAAAAGAACGAATTCTTGACTTAAATGTTAATAGCTTTGCGTTTTTCCCTATAAAGTAAAATAAACATCGTATACCTATAATATACGTGGAACTTACGTACCAAATTTTTGCAGTGTATGTTAGAAAAACATTTCCTCAAATCATAGCAAAGAAACGTTTAAAGCGCTTTTTGTGTTCTAACGGTTGGTAATGCATTTAACTGCGTGTCTCTACATGCAAATTTTTTTGTTATAGACGTAAACGTTTTAAAATTTTACTGATGCTTAATTTTGTTCGGCTATTGAAAGGATATGGACGCGTGCTTGTTCCTCGAATATAGAAGGTACATTATAAATTTCTTACATGTAGAAATATTTAGTTTAAGAATTTCTCGTTTAATTAATGAATTTAGAAATTATTAATATAATATAAAGATAAAAACTTTTTTATATTTTTATTGATTTCCATTAATATCTATAGATATTTCTATTAATAGCATTTCGAGGATTGTCTCTTTCTATGTCAGTTATGTTCGTGTTTCAATTTGAATTTATTTTTTGTTACAGATTCATATCTGCGAACTAACACTATGGGCTGGTGCATTTGATCGTGGGCTCCTCTGGAAATATGAGAAAGAATTTTAATGGACTCTTTTAATATTGTAAATATATAATTTAAAAACTGCATATTTTACAAATCTAAGTTTGAATTGTTTAAATTGCTTTAAGATAAATTAATACATAATATATTATTAGAAATCTATACATTTCTTAAATAAAATTTAAAAAATGTATAGATGCAGATCTATATTTCAGTTCATATAATATAAATATCAATACCATTATCCGTTTCTATTAATTTAAATTAATATTTATTTATTCAGTAATTTTCCTGGCATCGTTTTCTCATTATTAATCATGTCTTTAATATTCAGTTTTGTTTTTGATGCAGATTTGAATCGGCGAACTGATTGCTATGGTCTGGTGTGTTCTATCCTGAGCTTCTCTGTAAACATGGAAGGAATTTCTATATTCTTCTAATAATGTAAATATTTAATTTAAAAACGTATAGAATAAGACTTCTTTTACACATTTTTATTAATTTAAAATCTTAGTTTTAGAGGATTCTTTCAATACTTTTAACATCCTCTTTTTTTGTTAACCACGTGTATATTTTTCGATTTTCTTTAAGCGAAATATTGCATGTTTAATAAGTTTCAGTGTTAATTTGTTTTAACTTTGAAGCAATTTAATAGATAAAATAAACCCTTTCGAACTCCTTGTGTGTTCAAGATTCATTTTGAGAAATATAAAGATAAATATTTTTATATATGTTTAGTAATTTTTGTATTTAATAATCATTGGAAATTTTTTACTTCTATTACAGATTCGATCCGGCAGTGTGTGCAATTAAAATAGTCGGTCGCGATTGGTAACTGAAGGTGTCGTGATTGGATCACCGCAAAGATGTCCTTTGGTCTAGGATGGTGTCGTAAAGGTAAGCTTCTATTTCTTTTATTGCATTGATTGGTATTATATTTCGCGTAAATTCATGTTAGTTATTTATATTAAAATAGTATCGCCTCATTTAATATTTATTCTATGAGAAAGTAATTTTGTCATACCAACATTTCTTTGTGTGTTATTTTACAGGCACTTTCATATATACAAAAGCGTTTGAATAACACGAGTATGTAAATTTATTTTAGAGGAAATTTAATGTATCTTGAAATGCTTCCACAAAGATTATCACTTCTTACAATTTCACCATATTCTTCCAATAATTCTATTATTTAAAAGAACTAAGATCATTTCTTATTAACCACCAAACATGAATTTATAGTTTCGGTTATTTGCTCAACCACATTAGAATTTTTGTATTTAATTTCATTCTACATTTAATTTTCCTTTATTTTGTCATTCTAAGGTACTATTTTCAGCCAGATATCTGGCAGGGAAGTGATCAATTTTGTTCTGTTTTAGTAAGTTTTTATATTCAAATACATCTAATGCCAATATAAATTCTAGAGGTACTCTTTCTTGTCGCATTTGTAAAATTCGATATATTTCTTTGATGATATGGCAGCATTCTTACTTTGTATGATCCTATAAATTTATAAACTGTATTTAATATGTATATTAAAGAATAAAACACTTCGAAACTAAGTTTAAAGTAAGATCACCTTGGAGTTCCTCCATCATCATACATTCATATTTAAAATCTTTATTATTACTTAAATGACCGCATATAAATTTTTATTTTTGCTACCTTTGCATTAGTTGCTGGAAAATACCATCTACATTCGGCCATTTTTAAAGAAAACGAACAAAATGGTTGCCTAAAATACCTTGATGAACTTTATCTTTATAGTACTTCAATTATTCAATTATATAAAATTGGATTTTGTAGACTAACTAAATATTATTACAAAAAACCTTTTCTATTAGAAATTTAAATTTAAGCAGCTATTACTTGCAATTTGTCTTACAGAATCTAATTTTCAAAATTACTTCTTTATATAGGAATACTGATCAGTCGGAATCATACTATTATATACTAATTAGTGTTGTACCGAGTGTTTACTTATTATGTATCCATATATCAGTGTATTCATTCGTTATGCTAAATTGAGAGTTAATATTTATTATTTACTCTCTTACTTATTAAGATCTATTATTGCCTTCCGATCTTGAAGTTCTAATAATTTTGGATAACCTGTACAAGTTATATCTGAGTTAACTTCTTTTACTTCTTATTTTGCATAATGTATAGTATTGTGTTTTCGCTTCTGTATAGTAAATTATCGACATCTCTACACGAGGTGACACTTTACTGCCATTTTGGTTTCAATTTAGTTTTTGATTCTTTGCGGCCAATTAAAATTACCAAATGACAAGTAATATCGTCCATGAGCTTCAATAAAGGAGATTTTTAATTTTCATTCAGGTCTAATGATCAGATTTTTTAGAAAACCAATGTTAAGCAGAGCAGGAATGATTTTGTTGCATATAATTTTGACTTACAAAACAAATTTACTTTTTAAATTAATTTGCAACATTATTGTAAGTATAATAGTGGTACAATAATATACTTGCTTAAATATAATAAAATACATTTATTGGGTTGCCAACTAAGTACTTTCGGTTTTGTAGTATAAAATAAAACACTTTTTTTTAAACAAAGAATAGTTTTTAATCAATTATATATTTTCCGTTTTGCTCAATCTTTCTTTCAGTTGTATGATTCCGCGCTCATAAAATTTCTGGTCCTTATCAGCCAAAAAGTGAACCAGGTTCGAGTAAAGGTCATCGTCATTCGTGAAAGTTTTACCATTCAAAGAATTCTGCAAACTTCGAAATAAATGGTAATCAGATGGTGCTAGATCAGGGCTGTATGAGGGATGTGGCATCACTTCCCAGCCAAGCTACAATAGTTTCCCACGAATTTCCAAAGATGTGTGAGGCCTTGCATTATCTTGGTGGAAAACTACACCTTTCCGCTTTGACAATTCTGGCCGTTTTTCTTTGATTGCTTCATCCAGTTTTATTAATTGTTGACAGTAAACATCAGAATTGATCGTTTGGTTCCCTGGAAGTAGCTCAAAAAACACAACACCTTTGTAATCCCACCAAACTGACAGCATGATCTTTTTTGGATGCAATTCAGCTTTCGATGTGGTTTGAGCTGGTTTATCGTGTTTTATCCATGATCGTTTTCGAACTATGTTACTGTACAGGACCCATTTTTCATTACCAATGATGATTCTTTTTAAGACAGGGTCGGTTTCATTTCGTCTAAGGTACATATTGCAAAAGTTGATTCTTTGTGTTAAATGAATTTCTTTCAATTCGTGAGGTACCCAAATATCAAGCTTCTTAACTAGCCCAAGACATTTTAAATGTTTTTCAACTGTTGTGTGCGATACATGTAGCCTCTCCGCAACCTCTCGAAGTTATATGACGATCCTCTTCAATTATGACTTTGATTTGGTCATCATCAACTTCAGTAGGCCGACCAGAACGTTGCTCATCTTTGAGGGAAAAATCTCCAGAACGGAATTTTTTATACCAATTCTGACACGTGCGCTCTGTTAAGCAATTAGCACCATGAACTTCACATATCTTTTTGTGAGCCGCAGCAGCTTGCTTTCCTTTACGGAAATAAAATAGTAAAACATGTCGAAAATGTTCCTTTCTGCACTCCATTTAAAATTAACCCACAACTAATAGCTTTAATAAAAATCACGCACTACTTGCTTCTGAAGTTACGTCAATGTGACTAGTATCACACGACAAACGGTAAAGTACAGCACTAACATACGTTATACAAAAAATAAAGCAACGCTCTCTATCAGTAAAAACCGAAAGTACTTAGTTGCCAATCTAATACTTTCTTACAAATTACCACAATGCATGTATATTTTGGAAGTAATTGTATATATTTTTTGTATAATACTGGAAATATAATAAGAAATTTATTGGCCAAGACGTATTTTTTCTAAATAATTAATCATTATTTTAAAAGTTTTCATAATGTTTTGATTAAATAAATAATTTCAGTTTACCCAAATTTTAATATTTTTGTATTTTGCTGTAGATAAGGATGGACGAACTGATTGTGTTTGCGTCAAGATCCGATTAAAATAGTGTTTGAAGTGCTAATAATTATCCGCCAACGGGACTTTTAATAACTAAGTGTATGGAACCAACCTGAGGGGGAGATCCACACTTCAGAATGTAGAGGAGAAAACCAGAGTCGTCGAAAGGTCAGGAATTTTCTTTTCTAATCACGCACGTCTGCTGTTCCATATTTCTTTAGCTTATATTTTTGAGTGTACAAATTTCGCGAAAATAATTTATTTTAAATTTTGCTAATTGCATTGCTAATGCGTTTTAAATGGCTCAGTTAGAATAATTTTGAAATAAATTAAAAATAATTAACTTATTTTCTTCTTTTTAAATTTGCACAAAATTTTAAAATAATTTCTGATTAATGCGCCCATTTTTTCTAATTTACATACTTTTTGAAAATAAGAAATTTCTTTTCAATGCACCCATTTTAAGTATTTATTCGATTTGCATCCGTAAGTAAGTAAATCGCGATGGTAGTGTTAGTGCTAGCGCAGGTTTAGTGTTAGAATTTAGAGATTTCAGGAATCGAGAATGAAATAAGAGTAGCTAATTACTTTTTATAATAGAGCTTGAATTTAGAGCTTTAGGGTTATTTATTGAACAATGTTTAAAAGTATATTCAATTATTTTTGCTTACGATTCAAATATAAATGGCATTGTTCAGTATTCAACAGCATACGCTTCTATGGACAGTAGACGCCTTATTTTTTTGAGCTTCACTTGAAGTTACCGGTTTATGCAATCACTTGGGAAACGGGGTAGTTCCTGTTTTGGGTTTTCAATTGGGGATCCAATGGGGGTTCCCATTTTCAATTTCGTTACGTTTTAATTTAGTTAGCGGCTCATTTTACGTACATTTTACAATAAATGAGATACACGATTATATATTTTTATATTCGTGATAGGCAGTGCTCAAACATTTATAAGTACATTGAAATGGTGGTTGCTGTTTCACCCCTATTAGGGTTTGTATTATTATATTTTATTTATTTTTCACTTTCAATAGTTCTATGAATACTAATAATTCTGTTAGTCTAGTGTTGGAGCCACCGTATAGATGTCCCTTGGCCTAGGATAGTGCCGTAAAAGTAAGCTTCTATTCTATATTTCATATAAATTTATTATAACTATTTCGGTTGCAACAAAACAGACTTATTTGCTATTCATTCTACAGAGAGTTTTGTCATACATTTCTTTGGCTGCTAAAGTTATCGAATGACATGAATATGTAAATTTAGATTAGGCAAAATATAATCGTCCTTAAAATAATTCCATAACAGTTATTGCTTCTTACAATGTGGCCGACATCCTGTGAATAATTTCCTTAAATTTATTTTCTTCAACAATTTTTTGTAATAAACCAAAAACTATAATGTCTTTTGATATCAAAGCCCAAAGATAATTAATTAAAAACTTTGGTTATACTTTAGACTACTACATTTAAATTCTCCATCTTTAACTCCATCCTATTGTCTTCTCTTTTTATTCAAAGCAGCTTAAATGTTTCCTATTCACATCTATTTACCAAAAATTATATTTCCATTTTCAGTTTTGTCTATCTAGTTTTATAATTCGAAAAGTTTTACTTTAGAAAATTGTTGATTCATTGATCGTCTATTGTGTCATCGAAATAGTTGTCTGTTGAAACTGGGTCCCATATTTTCCCTCCGAATTATGTATACTCTGCCTATTATTTTCAACATAAGAATGCATAATTTCTTTCTATTAACGTATTTGGTGAATTTAAATCTATTCCTTGTAGTTTTCGTATAATGAAATATTTATACAGACTTATTAATTTATGCCCTTAGATATTTCTTAGATAACATTTTTAGCATTTTCTTGTCTTTTTCTTTTTAAATGTACATGTTTTTAAAATTCTCTTTTAATTACAGATTCGAATCTGCAAAGTATTCGCGACTTCCTTCTAAAATCGCATACCGTCGCCGAATGTAGTCAAGTGTTAATTAAATATACAGTGTGCATAATAGAAATAATCGGAAGTGATCGGTAATTAAACGTGTTGTGATTGGAGCCACCTATAGGACGTCCTTTGGTCTAGGATGGTGCCGGAAAGGTAAGCTTCTATTTCTTTTAATGCATAAATTCATTCTTTATTTCATCTAATTATTTTGTTTGGAACGATAGCATCATTCGAATTTGATTCTTATTTTCTATGATCTTAATATTATCTATATATGACTTCGAGATTGTTAAACATCTTTTGGACATTGATACTACACAAATAGATTTAGAAAAAATTATATACCATAATTCATTTAGTTGATCTACTTCTTCCCCCTCTGAATACTTTTTGTTCAAATTTTCCATATTCAAATCTAATTCTTCTTTATAGCATGTATAATATAAAAATAAATCTTTATGAGATAGGTCTGGAGTGTGTCGAGCGTGACTTTGTCGTATACATTTTGTACGAAACATTGTCCTTACAATCATTTCGTTTAAATGCATTGGAACTTAAATAACTATCACTACTATACGACTTTGAATTATTCAATTATCCAAACAGGAAGTTGCATTTATTGTTTTGGGGAATTAGCCGGTATACAATAGATTTTTCCTTAATCACAATTTTCCAGTATATTTACTTTAGTTTCGCTTGCATGTGTGTGTCTGTGTCTAGCTGCATTTCCATTAATTTTGCTTTTACTATTTCTGTGTTTCGTACCATTACATCATTGCTATAAATATTTTGTGTGTTGAATTTGGTTAGCGAATACATCTTTATTGATTTTAATTATTTGTACTAAAACACAAAATTTTCATTTAATATTTATTTTCAAAGGCAATTATTTTGCCACACATTTTGTATGTTATTTTAAACAAAATACTACTTACAGATTCCTATATGCAATTAATTTTAGTCGATCTAAAACGCTGCCATAGAAACTATTACAATGTGTCGAAACTTATGAATTAGTTTTCTTAAATTTATTTTCTTCAGCAATTAAAAAATTGTAAACTAAATATCATTTGATTCAAATTCCAAAGTTGATCGATTAAAAATCTTGATTATTATTTGGACTACTGTATTTGAACTCTTCGTATTTGATTTCACCATATTTTTTCGTTTTATTTCATACCAATTTTAAACGTTTCCCATTTATGTGTACTAAGAATTAATTTTCAGTTACAATTCTGACTATTTAATTTTATAATTTTGAAAACTTAGAACGAATATTATTTACCGCATTTTGTCCAAGCCATTTCATTTCTTAAGTCCCTTAATTATTAAAAACTAATGGATTTTACAAACTTAGATTTTGTCCTTTACTTTTCTATGTTAATTGAGATATTAGGTTCAATTTTTTAAATTTGTGGATGAGTTGAATAATAGTTATTATCTAACATATTTTTCGTTTATCCAACATAAGCACTTGGACATGTACCAGATATTAATTTATATTAGAGCCTTTGGCTTTCTGCTATTGTGGATTTTCTCTTGTTTGTTATTTTTAACATTTTCGTGCTTCTTAGATATCTTCTGTTAAGGAGTGTTATTAGTTAAACTTTTGAAATCTTATTATGGGTAACTATTATTTATTTATCGTTGATATTCTTTTAATTCTGGGGTATCCATTTGAAACATTGTTCCCCTAAAATTTTTGTATAGAATGCTGTTCACTGATCGGTGTTTATAGCCACTCTTATTTACAGTCCTTCATAATCTTTAACTCTTTTTGAGAATTAAGTTCTGATATAGGAAGGCTGATTAGCTAGTGAATTTTATCATTACACGTTGATAATTTGTAGTTATGAATAGTTAGATTAAACAGTATAATTATTGGACGTTTAAGAAAATTCGAGAAACTAGAGTTTAATAAAAGCCATGTACTTCTTGATAGCGAGAAGTTAAGTTAATTATTATCTTGAGTTCTAATTGATATAAAATTCGTCTAAGCAAACAGTTCATGCTTTGAATTAAAAAAAAACAGCAACATACAGATATTGGACAAAAGAAAGTGCACGTGTTACTCAACTTTCTTTTTTAATAAACACGAATAAAATAAAATAGATACACTAGACAGAAAGATGGACATAAATCTACTTCATGAAAATATGAAAGGCCAGGCATTACGTATGTATTCCTTCATAATCACTTTGGTATTACTCAAACAATTAATCTACTATGGCATGTATGTAAGATTAAAAATAAACCCTCATCAGGTTTAGTTTGGAGCATGTGCAACGTAATATTTTGGTATATGTACATATTTTACGAAAAATTTCCTTGCATTCATTTCATTTTAGTACAGTTTAAACATCTAATGGCATGCTTTATACATATGTATCAGTGTTAGTCTTCGCTTCTGTCTTTCTTTCATTTAGTTTGTGCTTATCTAATTTCGAATTATCTCTATTTATTTTTCTTCGTATTTTTATTTTCCTTTCCTTCTATTTTAGGAACATCTGCAAAGTGCGTAATTTTTTTAATGTCCACCAAAGAGTTTCAGTTTCTGAATGCCTCCGCCTTTGAACAGATTTCTATTCAGGTAAATATTGTTTGGGTTCATACTCTAGAATATTCTTAAAGTATTCTCTTGTTACAGGAGTTTGGTCCTAGTCCGACATTCTGAAAGTAGATGCATAAAGTGGGGAAGACGATGCTTCTACGAATCTGTAGTTCCTCGGATTTTGCAATCTCTTTTGACAATGGAAATACTGTGCTAAGCAGAGGTATGTATATTGCGAAAAAGTAAAAAATACTAAAAGTGCTCTATTTCATACGGTAATGAATTAATTAATAATCATGTATGTATGGTATACATACAGGGTAACATACAATCTCATTTTCCTTTTCTTTTACAACAATACCCAGGTATTTTTTTGCATTACAGGTTGATATTTGAAAACTAATCGCGCCTCTGTCGTTTATAAAATCGAAGTACATCATATGTGTAGATCGCGTTCCGTTGCAGAATAGAGTCGAGCGTTAATTAAATATACAGTGGTCATAATAGTAATAATCGACCGTGATCGGTAATTAAGAGTGCCGTGATCGGAGCCACAGGAAAGATGTCCTTAGGTCTATGATTGTGCCATAAAGGTAAGCTTCTATTTCTATTTATTGCATTGTTTGGTTCTATATTTCGTCTAAATTCATGTTAAATATTTCGATTAAAACATTATTGTTTGATTTAAAATTTATTTGACGAGAAAGTAATTTTGTCATATGCATATATCTTTGCTTGCTCTTCCTCAGGCAGTTTCAGGCGTTTATATGCAAAACTGTTTGAATTGCATGACTATATAAATTTAGATTATAGTAAATTTAATCAGTTTTGAAATGCTTCCACAAAAATTATCACTTTCTGCAATTTGGTCAAACTCTTTCAATAATTCTCCTAAATTTATTTTCTTTATAATTTTTGATAAAAAAGAACTAAGATCATTTCTTATTAACAACATAAAATGAATTTATAGTTTTGGTTATTTGCACTACGACAGTTGAATTTTTGTATTTAATTTCGTTCTATATTTAATTTGCCTTTATTTTGTCATTCTAAGGTACTATTTTTAACCAGATATCTGGTAGGCAAGTGATCAGGTTTTATCTATTTTAGTAGGTTTTTATATTCAATACACCTAATGACGAAATAAATATTAGGTGTACTCTTTCTTTATGTATTTATTAAATTCTATACCTTTTTTGATGATATGACAGCAGTCTTACTTTCTATGTATATTTTAACAAAAGAATAAATCACTTTGAGAATAAATTTAAAGTAAGATCACCTTGGAGTTCTAGCATCATCTTGCATTCATATTTAAAATCTTCATTGTTAAATTACTGTACATAAATTTTTATTTTTGCTACCTTAGTACTGTTTGCTGTAAAATACCATTTCCAGTTGGCCATTTAAAAAAACTAATAAAATAGTTTCATAAAATACGTTGAAGAATTTAATTTTTATAGTAATTCAATTATTTAATTATTTAAGTTGGACCTCCTAGGTCAACTAAATATTATTAGAAAGGGATCTTTTCGATAAGAAATTGAAATTTCAAATTTTGGAACGCAAAAATAAAATAAATTGATATTTTTGTTTCAACAACCCCGTATAAATCTTGTTAAATCACATTACCCGTACAACCTAAAGCAAATAACTTTTAAAGTAGATCTGGCATTAGTAATTTTACTAACTTCAAAAATTATGTTTGCAAAAATTTTATTTTATATTAGAAGAAGGGACAAATGTACAATTTAAAAACGAATTATTGACTTACATGTTAATAGCTTTGTGTTTTTCCCTGTAAAGTAAAGCGAACATCGTATACAATATATCTGGAACTTACATACCAAGTTTTTGCAGTGTACGTTAGAAAAACATATCCTCGAATCATAATAAAAAAGTTTAAAGCGTTTTTTGTGTTTTAACGGTTTGTAGTGCATTTAACTGCGTATCTCTACATGCAATTTTTTTTTGTTATAAACCTAAACGTTTGGAAATTTAACCGATGCTTAATTTTGTTCGGGCATTGAAAGGACATGGACGCGCGTTATGGGTCGAGATGGTTTACCGTGCTTGTTCTTGGAGTATAGAAGGTACATCATACATTTCCTAAATATAGTAGAAACATGTAATTTAAAAATTTGTAGTTTATTAACGAATTTATAAATTATTAATACAATATAATCGTAAAAACTTTTTACATTTTTATTGGATTTAATTAATATCTATAGATATTTCTATTAATAGTATTTCAAGCATTGTCTCTTTCTATGTTAGTTATGCCCTTGTTTCAGTTTGAGTTTTTTTCTGTTTCAGAGTCAAATCTGAGAACTGACTACTATAGGCTGGTGCATTTGGTCGCGGTCTCCTCTGGAAATATGGAGAGAGTTTTGAAGAATTCTTCTAATATTGTAAATATATAATTTAAAAACGGCATATTTTATAATTATATAAATTTAAATATTTGTTAAATTAAATTTTAAAAAATTTGTAGATTTAGAGTAGATTTAGAGTAGATTTAGAGTAGATTTAGAGTAGATTTCAGTTGATATAACGTAAAGGTCAAAACCATTATAGGCTTCTATTATTTTAAATTTATATTTATTTATTCAATAATTCAATAATATTCCAGGCTTTGTTTTTTTTCTTTGTTATTTTTTCTTTCTTAATCATGTCTTTCATAATCAAATTGTTTTTGATACAGATTTCAGTTGGCGAACTAATTGCTGTGGACTAGTGCGTTCTATTCTGAGCTTCTCTGGAAACATGGAAGGAATTTCTGTAGATTCTTCTAATAATGTAAATATTTAATTTAAAGACGTACATATTTTGTGAATCTAAAGTGGAATTTTTTAAAAAAATTTTTTATATAATTTAATACATTTTCAAATTTAAACTAATACTTCTAAATATTTCCATGAATAATATTTTTAGCATTATCATATCCTTTGCTAACCATATCCGTGTTATTAAATTTTATTTTTTTTTTTTAGATTTGGATCGACACATCGAGTTCATTAGGGCGTTCTTTTGGCAACAAGCTGGAAACCAACCTTACTCATTTTACTTGTCGTAAGGATGGATCCTCGAAGGTATTTTATAAATTCTCTTAATATCGTAGAAATATTTAATTTAATAATTATATATTCAATCAGCTCGAATTTTAGTTTTTTAAATTTCGTTTATATAATTCAATAGCAGTAATATAAGGATAAAGATTTCTATATATTTTTATGATTTTAAATTAATGTTTTTACAAATTTCTTTCAGTACTATTTTTAACACTCTCTTTTTCTCTGTTAGCCATGTCCATGTTCGTATAATTGCTTTAGTTTAAAATTATCTATTTCGTGTTTGAATTAATATTTCTAAATTTATTTTAAATAATTTAACAGAATGACATAAAAAAGACTTTTTTACACATTTCCATTAATTTAATTTCCTACTTTTAGACGATTCTTCTATTTTCAAGATCCTCCTTTTTTGTTAATCATGTGTACAGTTTTCAATTTACATTAAAATATTGCACGTTTAATAAGTGTGAGTGTTAATTTTTTTTAACTTTGAAGCAATTTAATAGATACGAGGGAGCGTTTTTATATTCGCGGAATGAGCGGGTTGTAGAGGGGTGAGTAGGCGCATTGGGGACGTGGCCTGTGCAGCGACTCATGATTAGTATAAATACGAAGTTTCATTGTTATTAGACAGTTAGTCTTTGAGCTATCGTCAACCAAGTAACATAATCAGGAGTGAAAAGTGAAATATGGAAAAAATCGAATATCGTGCCGTTATAAAGTTCCTTACCAGGCAAGGAAAATCAGTCGCGACCATAATGAATGAGATGTCATTGGTTTACGGCGACTCTTGTCCAGGAAAAACCATGGTGTACAAGTGGCATAGTTTATTTAAACAAGGAAGGGAATCCCTTGAAGACGACCCGAGGCCGGGCAGGAGCATTGAGGTGACCACGCCAGCACTTATCCAAAAAGTTGAACAAATTGTACTCGAAGATGCTCGACTAAAGAAGAAACAACTCGCAGAAATGGTTGGAGTATCCGATACAACAATTTTTAAAATCCTACACGATCATGTCGGCATGTCTAAGGTCAGCGCAAGATGGGTGCCGAGAATGCTCACGCCGCCGCAAAAACAACAGCGCGTAGAGTGTTCGCGTGCATTTTTGGACCTCTGTAATGAAGACAAGGATGGTGTATTGAGTGGAATTGTTACTGGAGACGAAACTTGGGTTCATCATTATGAACCTGAGTCCAAACAAGACTCCATGCAGTGGCATAAAAAGGGCACAGCACCTCCCAAGAAATTTAAAGTGTCACAATCAGCTGGGAAACTCATGACAACGGTATTTTGGGACTCGGAAGGAATATTGTTGATTGATTATAAAGATAAAGGTGTTTCTATAACCGGAGAATATTACGCTTCAATATTAGAGCGACTAAAAGAAGCCATTAAAGAGAAAAGACAGGGAAAATTAACAAAAGGTGTTCAGCTTTTGCACGACAAC